>CAAKHD010003522.1:0-11004 GCA_901007705.1 Fistularia tabacaria
CAATAAAAATCAATATTTAAATAAGCATTACCAAAAATTGAGCAGTTACTCTTTACCTCCTGGTTTTTTTTTTTTTTTTTTTTCAACTTATGATAGCACTGGCTCATAAAACGTAACACTTGTAACTTTCTCTCTCTCTCTCCTACACACACACACACACACACACACACACACACACACACACACACACACACACACACACACACACACACACACACACACACACACACACACACACACACACTTGCAATTGTGGAAAGCACCGTGTTGCGAGTACTGCTTGATGACTGACCTGTGGAAAACAGCAGAGCAGTCGTGGCAGACTGAGGTATGGCTGTCGAATGGGAAGAGGATGTCTCCCTCCTTGCACAGCTCGCACACAAACCCTTTGGCCTGACAGCGCTAGACACACACAGGAAATCAGAAGAGGGTTAGAATTTCACGATATTGGGACAGACAAGTAATCGTAGCTGTGCAGGCTAACAAAGACAGGCAGTAGGGCATGTCACAAAAATCTCACCTCACAGTCGAGTTTGATGTGTTTGGCAAACGTAGTGTGAACTTCAGTGAGAGAGCAGCTGAGTCGGCCGCTCGAGATGTCAATCAAGTCCTGTAGCGAGTACATGTTGTCGTTCTCCACAAAGTGCTGGCGATCTTGAAGCTGTGGGGTACAGGAATCAATGTCACTGCATCCTAGGAGTATACGGAGCCTGCCCATGTAGACTTGCAAATATGAAAATATATCCTGGGTTTGAAAGTTTGTGCCCATGTACATTTTTCAAGGGATCACAATTACAAAGAATAGCAGCAGTAGAGTTAAGATAGCTAAAAATAAAAGTGTGATTCTTATATTTTGTGTACTTTCAAAATAACAGGGAGCCCTAGCCTACATTTGTGGTACTATGTGTATGTATAATGTATAATGTGGCATTAGGCCACATTATACATTAGGGCTTTGTTTCTAATTCAATTTACAGGGAAGCACACAATGTTTAATAAAAAAGGGACATTTCACTTTGTTAATGAACTGCTGTATGCCTTTAATAAATATCCTTTCTCAAGTCCAAATCTTGACCACATGATGGTGCTATTGTTTCAACAGGAATGACATGCTCCTGTATGCTGTCTTGTACATGTACCGAAGGATCTGCGATTATCATAAAAGTCATGAAAAGATTTCAGAAACAGATGCTGACTTGTAACAGCAGCCGCGCCTCCATGGCCTCCTTACAGGTAATAAAATAGGGCTTCATCAGCAGGATATCTTGTCGGAGTTTCTAAGAACAGGAACGCAAACACGTTGGGGTCATTAATATCCAGGTACTATCTATTAATAAGAAGTAAAACATTACAAAGTAATTTATACATTATTGCTTCCTTCTTCCGTCAGTCATGTTATCACTGCAGTTGAAAGAATTCCCCTCCTACTCACCCTTATCTCAACCAGTTCCTCTACAAAGTTGAATAAAAGCGGATTGATTTCTTTCAGTTTCAGCACGGGACGAGACATCATCAGTGCCAAGTAGCGCAACGATGATCGGCAAACCTAAGACAGGGAGAGAGACTCAACGTCAGAGACAAACTACTTACCCAATACACCCGTGAGACCACAATTACTTGAGTTTTATAACAGACACATTTGTTTACATAATGGTTTAGTCTTGCACTGGTTGGTAAATGTTAGTACATGCTCAATAAACAGTAATACTGAAATTCATTATGACAGAAAAAAAGCGTGATGATAACCTATTCTGAAATTATGAGTATCAATGCCCTTCAAAGCATTTCGAAGTGAGTTTTTTTGTCTGTTAAATCAAAACTTAATTTCAACCAATCCTTCATTGAAAAAGGAGCATAAATGATGGGGGAGATGGAGGGAGGAGATGCTTCCATGACGACATACTCAAACAGTCAACAATGAAATGTTTATGAACATTTCATTTTACAACAAAAATGAAATAAATGAGAAATTAAGCATTTAGTGATGTTTTATCATCGCTTTGTCAAATGAAATTATCAGCAAGTGTCGGCGTATTGTTTCACCTGTTAATACCAGCCCTATTCCTGAGTGCTTTGTAATGCGTTTTCGCGATGATGATCACAGGATGACGTGCCCTGGTCTGATCGAGAAGTGATGCCGGAGTCTTCCCGACACAGGCTTTCCCTGTCCCTCATCAGAGAACCTCCTTGCCCTCTCTGCAATGACTCTGATGTGTTTTCCCCTGACCCTGATGGAGGCCACAAACCAAAAACCCTTAACCTGACAGTGAAGCTGTTGTAAATACTAAAGGT
This sequence comes from Fistularia tabacaria, assembly GCA_901007705.1. Lineage (NCBI taxonomy): Eukaryota > Metazoa > Chordata > Actinopteri > Syngnathiformes > Fistulariidae > Fistularia > Fistularia tabacaria. The sequence continues at coordinate 2,293 of CAAKHD010003522.1, forward strand.
TTCAAAGAACATTCACTGACCCTGATTCATATTTGCTCTGCTCTGAGCTCAACTCGAAACTGGGTCAAAAGCCACATAACTTTTAAGAGCAGGCTACTCCAGGAGATAAAGGGACGAAACTTAATTTGATTGACGCTTAAACCACATTCAGCTGACTCACTTAAAGCGAATAAGTAAAAGACTTGCCAAAGATCCAGTAAAGCGCTGTCGTACATTGCTAATATATTGATCTATAAATGTCAAAATGGTTTTCTTAAGTTCATCCCTGACCTACATAATATAATTAAATTTAATGCCGTCCAAAAATGACAAGACAACAATCAGATAGAGAGGAATCAAATCCTGTTTGTTTGATTTCTTATCATCTGGGACATTTAGTTACTGCAACTTCAGGGGATACCAGGCCTTTTTGGAGGCAGGCTTATGTGAGGAAGACTTAAATGTGTAAAGCCCTCTGTTTCACAAGTGAATGACATCAGATTGTATTTCGGACCTAAGGTTTCTTGTTTTCAAATGCACTTTATTTTTTGGAGGGGTGGGGGTTGCATTGTGGCTTGGCAGGGTACCTTGCGTGGTTCAAACTCCCAATTGTGGATGACACGAGCTGGAACAATGGCGGTGTCATTCCAGTGGCATGTGCTGCAGTAATACTGGCCGGTGTAATCGCACTGTCTGGCCTCGCTGGGCACACCCCCTGCAAAATTAACAGGGCACAGAGACCGCAGATCACAGGACGCCCATGTCATTCAGAATACTTAATTCAATATGTACCTTGTTAATTACATTTAGATGTAGAGGAAAAAAAGATGTCCTCATGGTTGGAGTCATTGTCAGATGATGTCAAAAATACAGAAGTGTTTTATTTTTTTATTGCTCAGCATCCTCCAGTCATCCTTTCTAGCAGGATTACGAAACAGCCAATTGATGGGAAAACTCGTAAACCCGAATACAATGAGGAATGTTTGAACAGATTAAATTGGACTTCACTGACTGAAACAACAAAGCCGTACTCACTCAGAGAAATAGGTGTTCGACATTCGGCACAGCGGTAGTCTTGCCTGTCCAGTCCGATCTCAGGGCAGATGCTGAGTTCATACTCAGACTGATGACTGACCTTCGACCTCACGCAGGGCTTGGTAATTAGGTTCATACACTTGCTATGGCAACGGTAGTAGCAACCTGAGACAGGAAACGTGGAAGCAGCATGTCTTGGCTAGAGCTTTCAAACTATTTACAAACAGTCACCATCACTGCGTTTCCTAATTTCTTGGTTATGTACAGCTCAACTTGGGTAAAAATTGAAGGATCATACAAAATTGAAGTAGTCCTTATAAACACACCAGGAACATGGGAAAGCAGTTCATTTTGACCCTGCAAGATCGCATCACATGGCGCAATATGGAACCGTTCTCACCTGTACACGTATACCAAGTCTGGATGAGGCCCCAGATAATGGTGCTGCACTTGTCACAGGTCTGTTTCACGCTTTTGCTTTTCTCCTTCGAGAACCGGTGCTCCAGTACCATTCTCAGGTTGGGCTCGTCCTCTTCTGGGTCCTATAAAGGGGCAGGATTAGGATTATCGACCACACTAACTAATTTGAATGAAAGCCTTAATGTCAAAATCAAAAACACTTTTTTACAACATTGCAGTCTGTATACTTTCTGTGTGCATTTGTGCGATTCACAGTCGAAGAAAAATAAAGCAGATAATGAATCCATAAAAGATGCTTAACCATCATCCACATCGACCTTGTGGAGTTCACTTGCACATACTCTCGCGACCAACCTTCAGCTCTTGCAGTTTGAGGCGAAGATGGATGAGTTTCACCACTGTGTCCTTCTGTCGCTCCGAATGTTCTGGCAGTTCCAGGATCAGCTTCTTGCACTCCTCGATTGCAAGTTTCAACTGGTCAATGTCAGAGGCTACAAATGACCCCTGTGATAGGTGAAAGAAAAGCAAGAGAGTTCCTCATAACACAGTAAAGAGACGTCCAATCAATGACGTTAAACAGAAACATACTGCTGTTTTACTGAACAGCAGCTGCCTCTTGACAGACATTCACAACACACACTTGGGTAAAATTATTTTTGACCAAACTGGGAGAGAAGGGAACAACAGATCCGAGAGACTTTGGTTTCATTCCAACAGTTGTTCCTCCCACAACACTACGGGACTCACAGTCGCTGGGTACAAGTCAACAAAGCATTCACTACTGGCTAGCCCTATAGTGTCTTTCAGTTGGTAAGCATCCATAAACCTCCTCTATTGCTTAGATAGGAATTGACGGAGGCTTCTAGCAACTGATAGTTTGAGTACAGCAGCGCAGGACCTGCAGACAAGATCAACAACTCCATAGCACAGAAGACACAGGAATGAAAATAGGACAATTTTTCTCATTCAAAAGTCACAGTATCATCTGACTTATGATGAAAGTATTCTAAAAATACTCCAGAAAGTTACCTTAAAACCATCTGGATCGGATTTTAGCAAAGTTCAACTGCTTACCACAGGTCGAGAGAAGTGATCCTCAGCTAGTCCAAGGTCCATGGTCCGATCTGAAGTGTGGATTCTGTTCCCTGAGAAGAGCTCAGGTCTAGCTTCTAAAAAACATCACACACACACATACACACACACACTGGTCTTTCAGTGACTTCTGAACCACACAATTATTCAACTCAAGTCAATTTTTACAGCCAAGCATGTCACTCAAAGCCATCCTCAAGTTGGCACAGAATGGGAAAAAAACTGAAGGATTCTTTGGTACTTGTCTTGAAGCTATGTGTGTCCAGGGCAGCTGACAAAACAGACTCTTACTGGGTTATAAATGTGCTGTAACTAACTAAGCTTATGACCTTTGAGACTGTTCTCTTGTAACTTTACAAGCAAAAAACATCATTGCAATCATTCCAAAAGCTAAAATTGGGATAAATGTTTACGAAAAAGATGTACAGCCGTTTGGGAGAAGCTTAACTATCTGCAAGCACATGTAACAAATATGACCTTAGAGTTGCCAATTATCACTTTACAAAGTTGCTTTAATCGGTTTCATTTTCTGAGAGCTCTTGACATCTTGCTCATTAGTTATGCTTATTCTTCCTTGTGTCACAGGCAAATTATGCAGGTCAAATGGTGGAAAAAAGGTAATTGATTAAAAAAAAAATCAAAACATCAAAAGACCTTCTTCCCCAGATAGTGACGGGGTTGCTGAGTAAAATCTAACCAATACAAGACATGAACAAATAGAATCTTAAATTTAGAAGAAAAGATAAAACAGGTGATACCAGTCCTTAAAAACTAACAATAGCTATATTGTATACAGCAATGACACAAATCATACATAATAACAAAAGTATAGACTAAAGTTCATGTTACCTACATACTCATCTGACCAAGGCATATTTTCAGAGTTCCTCGAAGGGTCAAAAATAAAGAATAATAATAAAAAAAGGACTTTGGGGAAAGGAGCTTACATGAGTCAGTCTATTGTCAAGAAATACAAAATTACTGTAATTGAAAAAAAGTCTTCACTGAGTGCTCAAACAGAGGAAGAGTGTCAGGACCACTTCTTACATAGGAGATTTTTTTCATTTCCTCTGGCCTCCCTTACTTCCTTTTCAAAACCAATAACATCCAGTGAGAATGATTCTTTATGTATTAGACTGGGTCCAACTGAACAATGTGTTTGCCCCTCTTGTGAAATCCTCGGAGAGATTGTATTAGCATCATTGACATATTTCTGGAGTGAACTGCACATACATGATTTCAGTACTGAGTGGCTTCCTTTTCATGCGATATAGTACAGTAGGTGATGTTTTGGAAAGCAGAAACCAGTACATGAACTGATCCAGGTAGAAAGTAAAACAGGATGTAATGTATATATTACACAGAAAACTACACCCCTCTGTATGTCAAAGATCAGCAGCTTTCCTCATGCAATCACGTCATGGATCCTCATATATAAATCATGCTAAATATTCCCTGTTGTTGGCAACCTAGCTGATCTGCTACGTATACTCTCAGGACTCGGGTGAGGTCAAACTAACTGGTATCTGAGGGGTTCTTCAGAGATACACTGACGAAATTTGAGGTGATCATTGCTATAAATCTTATCGAAAGGTTTTTCAATGTGTCTCTGTGTGTGTGATAGCTACAGTGCTGAACTGCTGTGATTCAGACACACACACACAAACACCACACGCACACAATTGATCCTGCCGCCCAAGGCTAACAGTGAGTTTGCTTTTTATGATGCCCATCAATATTGAAATGTTTCTTTGATTTAACTATAAATTGAGATCATAAAGTGGTAGGTTGTAATATCAATGCATTTGCATGTTTTTCCATATGTGATACAGGAATTCACATCCTACTCATTTGTGAAACAAAGTTCAAACGTACAAATGGCTTCCAGGAATAACTGTGGCGAGTGTTCCCGATATAATGATGGCATCCAGTTTTCTCATGACTTTCCGTTTTCTCTCAGAGAGGTTACTGAACTGTTGTCAGGCAAAACGTCAAACTAAAAAGGACTATCTGGTTTCAGTGAAATACGACCATCAAAAGTGTCCCATTACCTGCATATAGAGGTCATAATAATATTTTTGAACCAATGACTACCTTATATCCTTCCCAATTAAAAAGATAGTAAAATGCTTGAATGAAAATGGGGAAGGGGGAGGGGGCTTTAACAGCATGGTGGATTGTATTTATTTCTAAATGCTACTTGATTTACAGAAATCTTAATATAACGAATTGTAAACCCTGAGGTGTGAGCTTTCTTTGTAACAGAGCCCTAGAATAGATCCCCACAGCAGTGTGGAACTGAGCGAATTTGGTTTGGGCTTTAGCCACAGAAATAAAATGAAATATAACCTTACACGAATCTAGGATATATACTACACAGGAAACACCTTTGGAATGCTCAGCTGTGAAGATGTGAGAGAGCAGTACCGGGTTCAGGGGGCATTTTGCTTCCTTGGTGACCATCTTCTTCCTCGCCACGATCAAAGGGATTAAGGCGGGTTTGGCGGAAAAGTGCAAGTTTCTCATCATACTCCATCTCAGCGGCTACATCTAAAGAAGATGAAATACATTATTGTCACTCTTCAGTTCATTTAAGTACTTCTCTGCCGTATTTCATGGCCCGAGGTAGAGAGGAGAGATGTGGGAGTTACTTAAGAGAAGATGAATAAAAAGCCTTCGTTCAAAGAATTCATCACAGTGAGTGAGCTCGAGTTTTTTAAGAATTTACTGCTAAATCTGTCAACTAACTCTAGGTTTGGTTAAAAGTACAACTGAGCAATATATTATTATATTTTCCTATATTATGCTGTGCACATTTAAAAAATCCACTTTTTTACCATTCTTTGCACATTTCATCTCTTTTGATCATTTTTTGTTCAGCTAATTCGCTTGAGTGCTGTCAGACAGTAGGGAAGATGTTAAAACTTAACCCAAAATTAGTCACTTAAAAAGCAAAAGCCGGAACAGCTGAAATTAGCAAAATTTTTTCCAAGAGTCAGCAAGAGACTTGAGAATCAACAGGAAAAAGAGAGCTGATGAAAAAAAGAGAAGAGAATTAAAACAAAAATGGTTTCTTCAATGCATTATCATTGAAATTACTTATTAATGATTAGACTCGTCTTGAATTTGTATGTTTAAGAAATACTTTTACACACAGCTTTGCTGAATACATTGGGTACGCAATTTCATTTCTAAACATTGTGTATGTGGTCTACCATGTAGATTACTATGCCTAGGTAAAAAAAAAAAAATGTTTTATTGAAATCAAGAAAAGATCTGCTCACTTTTATGATGTTCATGTTTTTCAGTCTCAGGCAGGTCAAGTCCAGAGACAGGAAGCCTTATGGCAGCTCAAATAACTGGTTACAACTAAAAGATGCAGGGGGGAAGTTCAGAGAGTGAGCGCTGGGCTCCAGCAGGTGTCACTCTTACCAGGTAGGAACCAACAAACAGTGCTGCTTTATCAAATTTAGAAGGTGGAATTTTATTATATCACTGTCTGATCAGATGATTCTTGACTCCCGCGGCAACTCTCAGATGGTCTGATGTGAATTAGGGATGGACAATATTACAGTGTGGAATGATTCAAAATGAAGCTGCAGGGGAGCTTTAGGGATATTTTAGGACACTTTGCTGCCCATCCTATGGCCTGAGTATCACCTCAGCCTCAGAACCTCCCTGAGTATTGCAGATCAACATGTCCAACCCTTTGTGAGTGCAGTGCAGCCATTGACTATTGACTCTTTAACAGAGATAGAATAACATGCCGCAAAGCTCACAACATCCGAGGCGGAGGTTTATCTATAACAATTGATTTAACAGTTGACCGTGTACTAAAGGCCTGCATAGTCACAAACTGTCAATCCAGCACAACATTTGGGATGAAAGAGAATAATAAAGACATCTACACCATCAAGTTTCTATTCCGAAAACATATGCAGTCACTGAGTTCTCATTTATGGCATTCAGCATCAAATTCTACTTTGTTAACTTAAGTATATCTATACTTGGCTGTTTAGAATATTTATTATATGAATACTTTTTGTGATCAAATCGCTCAATGTCACCACTTTAATTTAAATCATTATTTTGCCATATTTTTCTGACAATTTGCTGTTTCTTCTAATTTCAGAGTAATTTCTGAAATATTTCTCGCCAACATTACACCGTATGTGTTTCTCTGTCACAATGTTTTTTTTGCCAATTTTCTATTTCATCTGTCTTTTAGTCTTGGAGATATTCAGGTCATTTCACACAAATTTTCAGATGATGTAATGAATTTCAAAGTGACTAATAGCCAGTTCCCCAATGGAAAATGAAAAGATGTGTGTTTTATGTTTTTTTTAAATCGGTGACTAAATAAAGGTTTTTTTACGCAGACAAAACATCTGTCTAGATGTAAAGAAATATAGATTTACTTGGATTTAAGTCACTTTTCGCCCCAAACTGGGGCAATAATGGGCTAAAATGTCTTTACTTGAGGTTGGTCATATGACATTTTCCTACGTCACTGTGCTGCCTCTCACCACGCCAGGACCATCACTGTGACTGAGCAGACTGCAGATTTCACCACAGAAAGGACACTCTTCAATCACAATACAGAGACACTGAAATATGTTTAATTCAAAAACAGTGATCTGTAAATTCATCTGAAGTCGTTGCAAAGCAATAGTATTGTTTTGACAGGGCTCGATTGCTCGCCTCGTCATTTCGAACCAATCAGAGTTCTCGAAGATGGTCGCCCTTATTTGAAACGGAAAGCCAAATCAGCTTCCTTTTATTGTTGTAATGCAGCTTTATGTGAAAGAAATGCATTTATGGAAATAAAAAAAGCGATGTTGCTGATGTCTAAAGGGTCACTATTATCAAAACATGTCAACGTGTTAAGCTAAGTCTCGCTAGCTAACAATCATGTTTTGATACATAAAGCTAATAAGGCGGACCGCGCTGTGATTGGAAACTTACCCCGTTTTTGGCCTTACTTTTCATCGGAATGACTGCAATTTGTAAACGAGAGATTGTCGACGATCGTGGTAAAAAACAAAAAAGAAAACATAAATGCATAAGAAATAAAAAAGAGCAGTCCGGCGGTGTTATTGTTTTGTGTCAACATCAGCATTACGAGGGAAAAACGCGTAAAGTTGAATGTCCGTAAAAGCAACATTTCTGGTGGTATTTTCTAAATAAAAGCAGTGAACGCAGCACTGCAGATGAAACTTTGTGTCATTTAATCGAAGATTAACCGTGAACCACTGAGACGAAGAAAATATCAGTTGTAACCAATGAAAATGAAAACGCAAAAATAATGATCCGGTTGAAATTCTTTGAACAGGGGATTCGATTTCTCCGGTGAGTATTTTATTTTGAAAGTACAGTTTTTATATTTCCCGTTTACTTCTCTCGGCGGTAGCCCCTCAGATACAGTTAAAGAGATCCCATCACATATGTTTAAGCATAAAAAACAACCGTCAAAAATAATATTGTGTCTCTGACGTGATTTTATCCTAGAAGAATCATAGTTGCCCCATTAATATGCCCCTGTCATATGTGTATATTTATCTTTCCTGTTTTGTTTTGTTTTTTTTCTTTTCCCTCTAATGTTGCTGCTGCAACACCCGAATTTTCCCTATGGGGATCAATAAAGAATCATCTTACCTTATCTTAAAACCCTTAAATGTTGCATAAACCACCCCCTTCTCAAATTTTGTGAAAACGAATTTCCAAGTTGCATTTCTTGATTCAAGGTCTGTCAAACTTGACCATGAATGTTTATTTTGCATGTCAGATATCAGACCAGGTGTAGCTTTTGAAAATTTGCAATACCTCCTGTCTAGTTGACCAATGCAAACCTCATAAAAATCAGTTTTCAGTGTGCTTGGAATTTACACTTCGATCATTGAATGGAAGTCCCCTTCTGCAAAAGCCTACTCGTGGACTGAAGTTCGAGCATTCAGTTAAGGAAATTAAAATAGACTAATCCATTTCCTTGAAGGGAAACTTGGAATTTAGGAGTGATCAAATACCATCACCTAGTATGTGTGTGTGGTTGTGTGTGTGTGTGTGGTTGTGTGTGTATGTGTGTGTGTGTGTGTGTGTGTGTGTGTGTGTGTGTGTGTGTGTGTGTGTGTGTAGGTGTGTGTGTGTGTGGGAGCGGTATAATTTGTGTGTGTCATCGAGTAAATATTT
>CAAKHD010003522.1:11024-78800 GCA_901007705.1 Fistularia tabacaria
TTATGTGTGTGTCTGTGTGTGTGTGTGTGTGTGTGTGTGTGTGTGTGTGTGTGTGTGTGTGTGTGTGTGTGTGCGTGTGTGAACAGAAATTCTTCTCAACTCAAAGATAGGCTCATGTAGATGTGCTGCTTCAGGATGTTTGTGGGTAAACAGGCTATTTTTAACCTGAAAACATCCTCACTGGTTATTCTATCACAGAATACATTTCAAGAAAATCGGTGGTTGGAGGTTTGTCACAGAAAAATGAATTACAACCACAAATCATCACAAAATATCAAGGCCTATAAATAATATGGACCAACTTCATCACTTACAGCAGCCGTGCTGTTACTGGTAACTGGATCATGTGAGATGCACATGAGTGAGTTAATAGCTAAGGCATTTGCTGGTTCTGTGGAAAAGGCCTCCCTAAAACTGAAGCTCTCAATGTGAAGAACAATACCTAAAATTATTTTTCGTAGATTATTATTGGTGTGTATGTGTCTGTATCATTGTACCGCTATTTCAACATAAAAAAAATCAAACAAATTCACAGCATAAGATGAAGATGGATTTTTTAAATTTTCTCTGTAATTCATTAACAAAAATGTCTTTACTCATGAGTTCATGAACATGAGACATTGTTTTCGCAGATAAAGAGATCTTCTGTATAAAGCTGTTTATATGTTGTTAGGAAGAAACATGTGACAAAACCAAGATTGGGAAACTGGACCTCGACAGAGACGTGCCCACCGCAGATTGATCCACTCGAATTTTTCATATCAATGAGGAAAAAAGTAATCAAATTAATGCTGTTGATGAAAGTGTGCCCTTCCCTATGCAAAGCATCTCAAGGACATTTATATCAATATATGTTTTTGTTTTACATTTTATTTGTGTCCACCCCGCAGGGTCTATCCCTGAGGGCTTGAGCCTGGGATTCTGTTATGGATGATGGTCATCATTAAATCTTGAGTATGTCTGTTGTTTGGACAGCAGCTGTGGACAATTTTCTTTGCTGTGAACAGAATGGCTTTGTGTGGCTAAATGAAGGGAGAAGTTGTAACCTTACACATCATTGTACACATGTTTCTCCCGAGGACAAACGAATGAGGCACAATTTGGTCATTATTTTGACTATTAAGAAAAACATGAAGTGGCATGTCATCCAATATTTGGATAATTTAAAATTAACAGGCTCCCTCCAAGATGGAGCAAAAAAAAAAATTATCATCATTTCGACATCAGAGCGGGCACAGTATTTTCCGACAAAAATCATAAATCTTCAATTTGAGGACTTATTTTTTTTATTCAAATTGCAGATATCATGCTGACCTTTACACCTCACAACACAAATGGTGGTTATTGCAATCAGTACATGCGTAAAAAAAATTGGATTTTATTTCAAAAGGAAATTGAAAATTTATTTTATTTTATTTTATTTTATTTTATTTTGTTTCTTCAATGAAGTTGTGGGATAAGGCTTTCTTTATAAATGATATACATGTGACCGAATGGCCCAACAATTAACGCAGTGACAATCAAGATTTTTCATTTACTCCTTCAGGACAGAGTGATCATTTATATTTTTTCCAGATGGAAATCCCCCTTTTTTCAATGCCTTTATTTACAGCACAGCAGCTGAAGTTAATCATGAGTGCTTAAACATGTATATTAAAAAAAATGCTTCTCTTATTTTATTAGTGATGCTTTCGTTTGCTGATATCAGACACTTTGGACCTTCTTTTGAGCTTTTAACACTGTCAGTAGTCACAACTATTTTGGAATAACAGTATAAAAATATACTGTTCGTTATAGTTATAGTTATAAAGTATAACAGTATTTATATGTCTTCAAAATGCAATAAAATCATCTCAGAACCTATATTGCATGACAATTGTAAGCCTCCATCTTGCACAGGAGAAATGAAGCAATAATTTTCAAAGAACATAAACTCTCAACTGATAATGTGATTTAAAACATTACTTTTATGTCATAATACTGTCTAAATGTTCAACTAATTATTCTTCTTCTTCTGTTCCTTTCGGCTTTTTCCTTCAGGGGTCGCCACAGCGAATCAACCTTCTCCATCTAACCCTATTCTCTGTATCCTCATCTCTCACGCCAACTACCTTCAGATCCTCTCTCACTACGTCCATAAATCTTCTCTTCGGTCTTCCTCTAGACCCCCTGCCTGGCATCTCCAATTCTTGCATCTGTCTACCAATATAGTCCCTATCCCTCCTCTGTACATGACCGAGCCATCTCAGTCTGGCTTCTCTGACCTTCTCTCCAAAACATTTAACATGCGCTGTCCCTCTGATGGACTTATTTCTGATCCTATCCATCCTCGTCACTCCCGAAGAGAACCTCAACGTCTTCATCTCTGCTACCTCCAGCTCTGCCTCCTGTCTTTCGTTCGGTGCCACTGTCTCCAAACCATACAGCATTGCTGGTCTCACCACTGTTTTGTAAGCCTTTCCTTTCATCCTGGCGGATATTCTTCTATCACATAGTCCCCCTGAAACTTTTCAAATAAACTTTTCAAACAAATAAGAAGGGGCTCAGAGCTGATCCCTGATGAAGTTCCACCTCCACCTTGAACTTCTCTGCTACACCTACAGCACACTTCACCACTGTCTTACAACCAGCATACATGTCCTGGACCAGTCTAACATACTTCTCTGCTACTCCAGAGTTCCTCATACAAAACCAGAGTTCTTCTCTTGGCACCCTGTAGTGTGCTTTTTCACGGTCCACAAAAGCGCAATGCGGCTCCCTCTGACCTTCTCTGTACTTCTCTATTAACATTCTCAAAGCGAATACTGCATCTTCAGTACTCTTTCTCGACATGAAGTCGTACTGCTGCTCACAAATGCTGACTTCTGCTCTCAGTCCAGTTTCAACTACTCTTTCCCATAACTTCATTGTATGGCTCATCAACTTGATCCCTCTATAGTTACTGCAATTCCGCACATCCCCCTTATTCTTAAAAATGGGTACCATCACACTTCTTCTCCACTCCTCAGGCATCTTCTCTCTCTCTAAGATCCTGTTGAATAATCTTTCAAGAAACTCTACTGCTGCCTCTCCTAGACACTTCCATACCTCCGCAGGTATACCTCCACTCTTTCATTTTCCTCATTCATCAGCTCTTCAAAGTACTCTTTCCATCTTCCCTTCACTCTTGTAGCATCTGCCAATATATTTCCCTCTCTATCCTTAATCACCTGGACCTGCTGTACATCCTTTCCGTCTCTATCTCTCTGTTTTGCCAACCTGTATAAATCAGTCTCTCCCTCCTTACTGTCCAACCAAGCATACAAGTCATTGTATGCCCTTTGTTTTGCCTTTGCTGCCTCTATCTTTACCTCACGCTGCATCTTCCTGTACTCCTTCAGTCCCCTCAGTGTCCCACTTCTTCTTTGCTAACCGCCTTCTCTGTATACAATCCTGCACTTCCTCATTCCACCACCAGGTCTCCTTATCTACTTTCCTTCCTGACGACACACCAAGTACTCTCCTACCTCTCTCCCTGATCACATTAGCTGTAGTTGTCCAGTCATATGGAAGTTCTCCCTGACCACCAAGAGCCTTTCTTGGTGGTCAGGGAAAGCCTGTCCCAAGCTTTTAGCCTTACTACCTTTCCATCTGGTCCCCTGGACACACAGTATATCCACCTTCCTTCTCTGCGTCATGTCAGCCAACTGTCAACCTTTTCCTGTCATCGTCCCAATATTCAAAGTCCCTACTCTCAGTCCCAGACTCTTGCCTTTCCTCTTCTCTCTCTGCTTCTGAATACGCCATCCTCCTTTCCTTCTTCGACCCACAGTAGCCCAATTTCCACTGGTATCCTGTAGGTTATCTGCACCAATGGCGGTCGTTGTTAACCCGGGCCTCGACCCATCCGGTATGAAATTCTTAGGTTCGATTCGCATATTTGGTTTTGGCAAAAGTTTTACACCAGATGCCCTTCCTGACAGCTAATATTATTGTGACATTTTTATGACATTTGTTAATTGCTTTATCATAAATCATCTTTTCCTATTAGTCCAGTTAAGTTGTAATTTGACCCAGGGGGAAGTTACAAGAGTAACCATTCGTTCATTCATTCATTTAAAATTGCAGTTCTTCCAGAATTCCGGGTTAGATTTGCTGGACTCACATCCCCGAGTTTATTCTTCTCCCATTTCCATCTTAGCCCTTCTTCCCTTGTCAACGTACTTTAAGTCGTAGCATGACTCTTCTTCTCCTCAATGACCTCCGTGCTTCGTCATCATCTGTAAATATGAAATGTCTGTCTTGAATCCCAGACATTACCAGGTAGTATGCCCATCGTGGTCTGTTGCTCCATCACTGAAATCTAGCGGTTTGGCCCAGTTCCATTGTTTACTGGTTTTGGTGTTGCCGGCTAATTATTTAATGACCCATGATGCCTGTGTGGAAAAGGAAGATCTAAGGAGAACAAACACATCAGTCTTCAGTTCAAAGGCAACAAATGGGCATCTTCAAGTTCAAACTGCCCGATGCTGATCAACTCCCGCCGTGCTCCCAGTTTACAAGCATCTCTCAATTACACCATGACATGCTTTCTTAAAATCAATTAAATTAACATAGGATTATTTTGTTCCATGGCTGGTTCAGTTATTGCCTAAGGGTGGAAATTTGGTCTCGCCAAACTTTCCTGACCCTGAAGTCAGCCTGGTTTTCCCCCATCTTTTATCAGCTCTTCTTTCTGAAGTCTTTCCAGTAGACTGTGGTTGAGTACCTTCTCTGATTTTGAAAGAAGCATTATTCCTCTGTAGTTTTAAACTCCCTGAGGTCCAATTCATGGGAATCTTTAAAACGATAGGATCTCTGCCCTTCCTTCTCGCAGTGCCGAAATGGTGTTCCTAAGTTTAATCTTGATGGAGGTTGAGGGTTGTGAAACTGTTGCGATCCGGTCACCTTTACAGTTGCATCAACCACATTGTAAACGTAGTGCATGACATTGGGAATTACCTAGGACTGTATTTGGCTCCTGAAACCACATATGGCAAGTAGCAGGCTGCAGGAGACGGAGCTGGGGATGGTCATGTTGTCATGATTACTGTTCCTTACATTATAACTTACTTCTACTTAAGCTTGTGGGATATTTATTGTGCTTAAATGCTTGCAAAGGTTTTGGCGACCCAACATTCACAGATTTTAAAGGTTAAATTAAATCTGAATTGATCATGCTGAGCCACAATTAATTTATCTGTTTTGTTCCATATTCATATATTATGGTATACTGTCTGGCCGCTGTATGTTGTACGTCAATATTTCCCTCCATTACTTAGCCCATATGAAGGCATTCATTGATGACTACTGGCTTGTGGATGATACTTATCTCATTGTTTTGTTGGTTATTTGGCTTGCTTGTTTCGCTACTTTTCACACAATGAAGTAATTTTTCATATTTTTGCCCTATGGAATATATACTTGAGAGGGGTATTATATGCTGCTGAGCAATGCTGCTGTATCATGGAGCACAGTAGGTCGCTGAAATAAAAAAAAGGAAAAAAGGAAGCATTGAGAATCCTAGAAAATACAAGACCACTCATTTGCTGTTAAATAAATCCATTGAAATGTTTCTGCCCGAAAGGCAGAAACAGAAAGGATTAAGCCGAAAGCAATATTCCTTATACATACTGTATATTTTCTTCCACTCTACAAACAAGAAAAATATTGTAGGTGTTTACATGTACTTCCTGATGGCCACAGTAGTTCAAGAGGAAAACCTTTTGGCAGAACATGAGGGAACTATTTTCAAATCTACCAATGTATATGGTACTTAAATTCGTTTTCAATAGCACAAACCTGCACAAGCATTGATTCCAACCATGTCAAATGTTGTAAATTTGACGCTGTGTCTCCGAATGGATCCCTCAATGCACCCTGGTGGACTGTTTCACAACACAGGCTGGATCACAACATGACACAGGCTGGCTTATGGAACAGAGAGGAAAAAGAAGACAATATCCAAAACTGGAACAAATGAAATATGCTTTAAAAAAAAAAAATTCAATCTATCTTCATGTGCTTTCCGCTTGTTCTATGTAACTAAAGTGAAAGCAGCGTGGCAGCAAACATCGAAGATAAATGTCAGAAAACACTGAACTTGCACAGCAAGTCACGGCGATTCTTCAAAAGGCCAATGACAAAATCACTCGTATTGACCTTTAAGCCACACAAATTATCTCTGGCTTGAATTGTTTAAGGGAGCAATAAAATCACATGGATTCTTTGCATGAACAAAGTCACATAAGCAACTGTACGTAAAGTATGTATATGTATTATGGTGTTTATGTTCTCGTGTGTGTATGTGAGCAGACGTGAGGCCAAAACAAATACAAGGTTTGTTCAAAAATTGTTAAATACACTTTATATTGGGTATGATGTGTAGACTGTGTATTCTCAGGTTGCAAGTGTAATGCCAAACAATGTCTGCAGAAATGAGAAAAGTCACTACGTTAGCACCAGGACTCTACAGGGAAATAAAAAGTGTCTTTTTACAATATGCCAACCCACACATGGGCAATCTACAAACGTATGTGCATGTGCATGAATATCATTTATTTGAGACAACTTGACAACATGTAAAAGATTACATAAGGCTACTTGCATTAAATATAATACACATGGTGTTCACGTACACTGCATTTTTCATGCCTGTACAACAGAGTTATGTTTCAAGTGAACATGGGATGCAGTTTCGATATGCACAGCATTAACAAACCTGCAGCATTCGCTTCAGTAATTAACATTGGTCATCTTTATCATTATTATCTTATCTTGAATTATTCTGTCATCTCAATGAAGTAACAGTCAACCTGGGAGAATCAGTGTTAAATTTCTGGTATTGAAAGATCAATGCTAGACATGTGTATTTCACATAAATAGAATAAAATAAAATAAAATATTCAAGAACACTTAAAGTCCACTCTTTTTGAATCTTGGAGACTTTGTGTCTTAAGGCCAAAGTTTAAAACCCAGCAGCAAATACAGTTCTTCACGCTTCACAGTAGCTAGACATCTAACCAGTCATATTGGATTATTTTCGTCCTGGCAAAGAGCCTGATCATGAGTTTCCTCTCCTCATCTTAAAAACTCTGAAATTAGCCGGAATGGGCACTTGTATAGAGGCTATACACATAACTGAGCCAAAAGTGGGCTATTTCTTTCCTATTTAAATATTTCTAAAGCATCATGGTTCAAGGATCTGCAGTGGAAAAGCTCCATTTCAGTGCTTTTTTCTATGAAAATCTATTTACAGAGAGAATCCGTAGGATCAATAAAGAATATGGTAACATGGCATAAATAAAATTAAAAATGCTAAGAACGCAACCGTCAGTAGTTTTCTCCTGACTCCTCTAAACGAATGTCAGAAAACTTCAGTCATTTGATTGGGGAAGGCTTCTGGACTAGATTTCCCCAAATTGATGTTGTTAATTTTTTTTTCCACGTATTTATTCTAATTTCCCATTTCATTTTCCCATTTTTGGGAACTTGTCAAACAACTTGTCAAATCCCCCTGCTATTCGTTTGAGACAGAACCTCTCAGATGCCGTCAAACCCTGAAAGCACAACAATCACAACGATATCATGGGCCTTTTCCATTGGTCAATGGAAAAATATCAATATTTCAGTGAAAGCAGCGCAGGAGACGACATACAGGGGAAGTCTACCCCTTCATTCCTCCTCAATCTCTCAATTTCAGGAACCCCTTAGCTGTTTTCACATTTCAATGACTCAGTGCGAAATTAAGATCTACACAGGTTGGGCTTTTTATGGGGCTGGGGATGATGTGTCAGTCAGTGAGGTTAATAGGAAGTTTGATTTCTTATTATTTTTATAGATGCTTACAAGATTGAAAGCAATGACAAGTGCTTGCACTCACTTTGGAGTTCTGTCTCAGGAAAACAGCGTTTGAATCATTTCACAAAGAGCAAGAGAGCCCTTGTCTTGGTCAGTCCGATAGAATATTGATTTGATCTATCCATGCCTCAATCACATTTATTTAATGAAGTACATATTGGCAATATATGTGAAAATCACATGTAGTATCCATATTTAAAAGTTTCTGCTAATTTTAAGAGCAAAATAAAAGTGTTTCCACGCAACAGGCATTTTTCATCTCAACAAACGTGGCAATATACGGGATAATCAAGTCATAAGTCAATCCCAGGGCCTCGGGCTCTTTGACCTAGTAGGAGAGCCAATTCTTCTTCATGACATGTCATAACCCAGTACGTACAACGTCATAAACACGGAAAGATGATGATTGAACTCTGCATAGGGTGAGACAGACATGGTGTCAACACCTGTGTTTCAGTACATAGCCGGTGACACGATATATACTTCATGAGAAATTGCAGATGTTGATGGCCTTTTCTTTTCTTTTCTTTTCTTTTCTTTTCTTTTCTTTTCTTTTCTTTTCTTTGACCAATTCTTTCAGGGGCTGTCACCCTTCGAGGCACAAGGAGCACAGGACCAGCTCCTGCAGAGTTTTACGCAGCTCTTGACTCCTGTAGGCGTAGATGAGCGGGTCGATGAGCGAGTTGCAGATGATCAAAATGAGAAAAAGGTTAAAGTTTCGGAAGAAACAGTTACAGAAGGGGCTGGTGGGGCAGGTGAGGATGAGGATGAGGTGCAGGAAGAAAGGACCCCAGCATATGATGAAGACCCCGAGCAGGATGGTCAGCGTTATGGCTCCTTTCATGCTCGTGGATTGGCGCCGGCTTTTGTGGAAAGCCACGATGCGTCGAGAATGTACGTGCGCCAGGAGGAACATGTGCAAGTAGAGCACGGCGTTGAACACCAGGGTGGTGCAGAAGAAGGTGACCAGGCACACGATCACGGCGTTGTCGGTGTGGTACACGATGAAGAAGATGCTGGAGGTGATGCTGGCCAGCCATACCACCACGATGATGGTCACGGCGCGCTGCGTGGTCATGATGCTGTGGTAGCGCAGCGCGTAAAAGATGGTGATGTAGCGATCCGCCGCGATGGTGCACAGGAAGGACAGCGAGGAGACCACGGAGCTGCAGATCATCACGTCGATCACGTTGTCCAGGTGCCGCAGCATGCCCGGTTGCATGTCCATCAAGCCGTGGTCGTTGAGGAGCATGAAGACGGTCTCCACCACGTTGCTGACGCTCACCAGCATGTCGGACACGGCCAGGCAGCAGATGAAGTAGTACATGGGGGAGTGCAGGTTCCGGTTCCTGAAGATGGCCAGGACCACGAAAATGTTCTCCACCAGGCTGATGACACCCAGCGCCAGGAATAGCTCCTGCGGGATGCGGATCTGCACGCATCCTTGCGGGTTTCGTTCCCCGGCCGTGGAGTTGGTCTCGTTGTCGTAGATGTAGTCGCTCAGCGCGTTGAGGTCTGCGTGGAGGCTGAAGGGGTTGTGCTGGGAGCTGTTGGAAAACTCCATGTCGGACCGGAGAGCCGGCGCTTCGGTTCGGATCTCAGAGGTATCTCTTGGACTGCTTGGATGCTTTCTCCCGCAGCTTCAATCGGAGTAAAAAAAAAAAAAAAAAAAAAAGAGAGCAGTCCTGCTGTTGCTTCCCCTCAAACCCAGTGTTTATTACTCATCTTTGGATGTGATCAGCTGAAGGAAAAGGCAATTTACGCACCATAATAGTCCGAGCGGAAGGTGCGTCTCTCCACTTCCCTCCCGCTATGGATTCAACCTGTCAGTCACCAAACTCCACACGAGTCCCCTCTCCATCCCCTCCGGATCACATTCACTCGTCCACGGAGAGTGTCCACTCGCGGTTGTTATTTCAAAACCATGACGATGGGGTTTGGTTCCCGGGAGTCGGAGACTGAGATCTCGGCGGAGCCGCTTGACTTTTCAAGACTTCGTAGGAACTCCTCCTCGCAGACGTCAGCTGCTCCGTCTGTTTGGGACACCAACAAACGGTAGAACTCGATCTTTCAGGGTCAAAAACTGGGTTTTCTTTCTTTCTTCTGATTTGAGTCGTTATTATGGTGGTATCCGTCCTCTTATTACCGTCTCCTTTTCAGAATTAACCTTTTACGCACGGCGCGTAAAACACCTGCTTCACTTGGAAACGGAATGTCTGCGCATTGAATAATCGATCACTTTGCAATCTGTTGCGTCCAGTTTAGAATGAAGAAGAGCACAGTAAATATTTCCAATTCAAACCATTTTTGCAATTTTTAAAGCTGTCAAAACTATGAAATGTTCACGTGTGAGGTTTATTTGGCTGTTGGTCTTTTTTTCAACCTCTCTGTTTTTCTCTCTCTCTCTCTCTCTCGCTCTTTCTCTTTCTATTCCAACCGGTCGAGGCAGAAGGCCGCCCGCATTGAGCAGGGATCCGTCCGATGCGGTGCGCTGCCCAGACCTGCTCTACATGGAAAGTGTCATGAAAAGACTGTGTTGTGATTTGGCGCAATATCAATAAAATCTGACTTGACTAGTTTCAAGCTTCAAGTAACGGGATCTCACCTGAACCACCTTCTTCGAGAACTGGTCAACTAGTTCTTGTTTGCTACCGGAAAACAGCCAATCAACTAACTCACTCATTAACCATGGAAGAACAATGAAAACAGCCATTCATGTTGATGGTGGAGTTGTGTTTATGAAGGGATCTGGATACAAGAAATCCCTTGATGAAACACAGCAAGCAGCCTACATGGAATATTTGTCAGAACTTGTGACACTTGCAGTATAATTGTGGTTCTCAGAAGTGGTGGAACAACCCATAAGGCCTCTCTCCGTTCTAGCCTGGTGCCTCAGAAGGAGAACATTATCGACACCCGTAATACACTCGTATTAACACCCGTTTTATGTATAAGATTACGAATTTGCGGCCAACCCCCTCAAAAATACACACAACTCTTTTTCGCATTCCTCAGCTGACAGCAGAAATTTCAACAACAAACATTGTAAAACCAGATGGGTTGAAACGCAATGGGTAGCCCTGTGTATTTAATGTACAAAATGGGGCAACTTTTACATAAACTCAGTTCTAAATTAAAGAAATGGTATGACCTTGGCAGAAATAGCCCAGTTCAGCTCCCGAAAGGCTGTTTGATTCCTGATCATATATTCCAGGACCATAGTGACACCGTGGTAGGAAGAATCTTCGGGGAGAAGAGAGAAAACAAAAGTAGTAGTAGTATGAAGATTGACAAAATGTTCAATGAACGGCTAAATTATTCAGGGATATATTGTGAAGTGTGTCTAATGGTTCATCAGCAGTGTCGTTATTAGCAATAGATTTATATTTAGTCTATTCAAAGGATTATTTTTGGGGAGGAAAATGTGCTATTCTGGGTCATGAAACACTAGGCCGCCTGTTTTATTCATGTTTTCTAATTTTGTTTAGCTACTATTATTTACGGGGTAATAAAAATACATCTGAGAGAAGGGTCACAAGTTTGCACCTGTAGCTGTGTTGGACTCAAAGGTATGACCTCACATGACGAGACCTCTGTGCTCTTCACGCCTCAAGGAAACACGTTTGAATTGTTAACTTCAGAGAAAAATAACCCAAGGCTATTCTGTTTTTGAGTAAATCAACATATCGTCAAGAGTGCTGTCCAACATCAGTTACATACAATCCATTAAGAGTGCATTTTTAGTGTATTTTCAAAAGAGGATCTCACTTTGGGTCAAATGAATAGCAGTGGTGGGTCGTCGGCAGTAGCAGCAGTGTCGGCGCCTCCGTGTTGCTATCAGACAGCCTCTGACCTCCACGCAGAACTGATAAGAAAGCCTTTCTATACTGCAGATGGGTCACATGAAGTCTTAGCCTCAGCCATCGCTCCAGGTGAACTAAGAACAATGACATCATTTTACCATCAAGCACAGTCCCTGCACTGTCTTATCATGTGGCGTATGGACGGCTGCAGTACATGTAGTGCATGAGTCAAACTCCACACCCGCAGGCCGGATGCTGTAAATTCATCTGGCCCACCGAATGATTTATGTTTTTTGTAATGTTGGTCGAAAAAGGCAAACAATTTAGACTCTTACTCAAACTATTCAAGACACGCATTACGATACATGGCGGATAAACATCAGGACGACTGAGAAAACAGACATTGTTTGTGACAGAAGCCGGAGTGAATCTCTGCATGTCTGATCGCTGTTCCTTAATCATTTTAATATTGCACATACACATATGAAGAGGATAACCAACCATTACAGTGGATTCCATAACACTGATCATCTGTTGTGGCAATACACCAATATTTTGTCTATGTTTCTTATGTTAAAATTATAGAATTGTGCACGCTCGCAAATTTTCCACCAAAAGGTGTCTGGCAATACACCTCCATGGAAATGCCGTGCCGTGCACGGGAAATAACTGTCTGGCTTGTGAATGTCGAATAAAAAATAAATAGGAATATAGGCCCAGTATGACAGCTATGACTGTGAGGTCTAGTCAATGTTTTTCGATGTTGTCCCAGACCGATTTTTCATAGTAATCCCGAGCTCATGTAATAGCAAGTGTTTTGTCTTGGGGATTCGATTAGACAACGGATGACAATAACAGTCACTTCCTTCTTGCATACAAGACAAATCCCAGCATCTCTTGTTGGACATGATGATCACAAAAAACAACTTCAGAGAAGTAATTGGTTGGTTCACGTCTTACCAGAGGGGTATTCGCTGTGTTGGCATGGCAGTGAACTCTGATGAGCTTATACATCTAATTGGGTGAAAGTGAAACATTCAAATCAATTTGGGTTAAAAACATATGAAATAGCTGTCAAAGCTGTGCCCTGCATTGAACTCAAGACATCAGCAGACTGGGGGGGGAAGGACAGTTAAATGCGCTGTCCCATCGGGGGGCATAAAGCAGAGATAACCTAACCGTGGAAAGTTGGCTAAAATTGGTTTCTGACTGGGAGCCAGATGAAGTGGGAGGGACGATCTTTAACCGGATGCAACCAACACATGATTTACACAAGGACTGCAAAAGCAGAAAACAGAAAAAAAGAAGTGGCTGTTTTGATTGTACATAAAAAATACAAATTTAGGTAACATTTTCTTTTCAAAAAGGTTGAACATTTGTGAGAGCTGTGAAATGTAAAAACACCAAGGTGCAGCAGGTCTGACATTTTTGTGTAAAACGCATCCTACAACATGGTTCATATCAGTGGCTGATTGACGCATTTAATAATAAAACACGTTCTCATTTTGAAACTGATTTGTAATAACAGACGACTGAATTTCGCGGCAGGAATTTTAGAGCACAACTGTTCATTCCAGCACGGTGGGAAATGAACGCATGAAAAAAAAAAAAATTCTCTTGCAAACCTTTAACAGGTTAAAAATGCTCAAATGATTTAGACTTAACAAAGGTGTACTTCTGGGTAATCGATCAAAGGATAAACAGTAAATGTGCATTTCAAGAAAGAAGCCAAAGCAAAATCTTGAATATGTGATAAAGAATATTCATGTGTCATGAAACAGAACTTTGATTTGCACGTGATGATTTAAAGGCAAAAACTGGTTTTGGGGGGGGTCCATTATGGGATGTCAGCGGAGGGATCTTAACACTCCTATAAATTTGGAAAAAAAAGGTGCTCATGTTTTAAATTTTTTTGTGACCAATGCTACACTGCAGCACAGACTTCAGTATGAGATTTTTTTTATACATTGTGGAAAAAAAAACAACTTCTCTCTCCATCTTGTCTAATCTATTAACCACACAAAAAATATTACTTTTCATCAAGATAATTCAATGTTTTCATTTATTCATTGGATTGCTCTTTGTCCACAGTGCCTCTCTGTCAGTCCCACTCCTCTTCATCTCTGTGAGGGTTGTCCTCTCTCGGCGGCTCTTGAAACCGGATGTTTGCCAACATGTCTCTCATTGCCACCATTAGGCGATTCACCTCCTGGTTCAGCTCCTGTCCGGCTCGGGCCACTTCCATGTCATCGTCCGGCCTCGGCCCGCCCTTCAGAGGGAGAGTTACAGAGAACCTCGTCACTGTGGCAAGCGAGAGTTGCTATGTCTTTCAGGACATATACGATGTCAGCTGTGTTTTTAAACCGTGCCCGAAACAGGCTTTTTACGACTGAGTCTAAGCTACACTGACATTTTAGGTTATCCCCAGGATTTACATGAAAAGTGCATGAAGACAGTTGCGGTGATGATTATATTCAATATTTTGCCGAGTGGCTGATTTTAAACTCCCATCTTTCCAGGATTACTCCTGCAGGGGATATCACTGCCCTGAATTTAAAGAAAAAGAGAAAGAAAAAACTAAATACCAGAATAATCCAAGGATTCCTGTTATTTCACATAATATTATTTCCAGAAAATTCTGAACAGCAAAAGAGAACATCTTGCTTCTTAACTGTATTTCCTTTATCCATACTGTATCTCTTCCTCTCCATAAGTGGATAACAGGATCAGGATAAATGGATGCAACTGTCCTGATGGAAACATGCCTTGGGCACATCTGACCCACAAGATATTGTAACGTATGTATGCTTTTACTTGATGTATCTCAGAATTTGCCATTTTCTGTACCAAAAAAAAAAAAAAAGAAATTAAATCTGTGTATGGAAATACCTGATAAAATGTATTGCATGGCCCCTTATAGAGATATCCTGAATTCAATATTCAAGGTTGCTCCTTATCTTTTTAACTTTTCTTAGTGCAAAAATGAATTGCAGGACATCATATTTCATCTAACATCTTTCACTTTCACAGTGGAGTGGTAGAATATCTGTAAACCAACATATTAAATGGCATCTATTTGCAAAAATAGTGGCAACTGAAATAGCAAAAACCATCCCCAACGGGATGTCAGAGCTTTGAGCTCGACGGAGCTCCATCCCGCCATGAGGGGTAACATCAAGTCTTTAACAGTTTCAGTTTTTCAAGTGTCACAAAATTCTTTAGGGTTGTTCCTCCGCAATCTTATTCTGCACTTAAAAGGTTTGACTTATCTGTCAAACATTTTTGTTTTGTTGATTTTCCCCCCCGTAGCAGTGAGAATTTTCATTGTCGAAGTCATGCTTGGAGGGAGCGCGTGTGGCCGGGTCGATATGGTCCGTGTTGGACAGGATCCTCCACGCTATCCCTGTTTGCAAATTGGACCGACATGGAATCAGTTACACTGAGGAAGTCCGGGCAGTTCCGGTCACAAGCTGATGGATTGAGGCAATCCCTAGACGCCTGTGGATGCATTTCAGCGACTGGAATCTGAATTACTTCAAACTGTGAACGCTACTGTTCCAACTCGTGCAATTTCTTCTTCGCCTAGTTTGACACCTCCTTGGAAACAACTGCAATGGCTGTTTGTTGTTAAGCCATGCCACGGACTACGAAGGTAATTTATGATAAAATGGATCTTGTAAAATAAGACATGCCCAGTGGAGATTTTGACAGTTTAGCATTTCATTCCGTTACATCCATGTTCTCATCCACATTGTGTATCTGGTATTTTCAAAAGATTCTCAGTCTTCCTTAACAGGCCTGAATGAGCTCTTTCCTGCTCACATGACTGAAAATAAAAATACAAAGTAAGGTGTATAATTTTCTCATTATTTTCTTTATGATTGAAATTTACACAAGATCAACCTAGGAATAATGTTTTACATTTTAAAAGCTGCATTCACTAAACATCAGTATAAAGTTCAGTATGGCCACAATAATGTATGCTTTCTTTTAAGCGTGAATTATTTATAACTTGGATCTTGTGAGAACAAGTTGAAATACTCCTCTTGTGCAAAAGGAAGCTTATGGAAAGTCAACTGAAGACGCTGTTAGGACACATATCATCTGTTTTATCCAAATATGGTCACTACCCAAATTTTCCCTATGGGGATCAATAAAGTATAAAGTATTATCCTACATATTACGAAAAATACAAGATGGCGTCCGCGGAAATGATGCAATCTTTGACATTCATTTCCTCAGTCTCTGAGTTGGTTGCGAAAAACCTACTACTGTCATTTTGGTTGAAAGAATTGTAGTGAACAGAATATATAGATGCGCTCCAGACTCTTAATAATTATAGAGCTAAGACTTATGCCTCTTCCATGTCTACAAGACAATGGAAAATGGGATATCACAGTTGCTGGTGGCCTTTTGCCAATCATGAGGTACATGTTTTTGGGACATAATTGACATCTATCCATATGATGTAACGAAAACATCACAAGTGGGTAAGTGAACGACCAGGAGGGATGTGACTGGTGTCAGCAGAAGGCCTCAGGAGACAAGTCGAATGGCCTCCACCATAATTACTCGTATCTTTAAATGAGTCACTGTCAGCTCACTTCAGTGAAGATCTATCATGGCACTGCTGTCACACAATTTCTTGGTCAAAAAACATGGATGTGGCAACGGTCATCGTTTATCAATAACAATTTGCAAATATTTGAACTTGCCCAGATATCTATACAGTAACTCCAAGGAAAAAACAATAAAGCCTTACAGCTATAACTTCTCTCCAGATCATATGTCTTTCAGATTAATATGCTGTAATGTACAGAGTAGACCATGTGAGGCATTGAAATCTAACCACGCACTTTTTGCCATGTGGGCTATTTCATCATCGTAGATAAACTGCACACATTACAGTAACATATTGAAGAGGTTTTGGGTCAGGCGTCACATCAGATGAAGACCAGTTCCTGTAAGGGTTAGTTATAATGGTTTAACGAGCTGGAAAGATTAAAAAAAAAAAAAAAAAGTTAACTTTCTGTAATGAATACCACTGTAATTATAGATTAATTCACAAGACTACATTGAAAAAGATAACTTGAAATACGCTCCGTCGATGAAAGAAAGTCTAAAATTTTATGAATGGATCAGTTAATATAGTCAAGGCTTCATACAACTGCATGCTTCATGACTGTTGTTATTGTGACCCTTTGGGAAATGGCAAACAACTTTCACTGTAAAAAGGTTATCTGCTTTCTTTGATATTTTTCTGTTGACCATCCCTTAGGGTTAGCACGCTAATTTAGAGGAAATGTTTAATCAGTCAAGCTTTTGTTTTCCCAGACCTTAAGTACTTTAGATATTTTCACCATCCCTGGGGGGTTTGTGCTACTAAATGAATTATTTTGGTTAGCATGAAATGACTACTATTTGGATGATTGTGGTGGAGAGCATAAAACAAGGTAACCTCGGAGTCCATCAGTCTATATTCGCGATATTAAGTCCATTGCAACTTTGCCAACAAATCACGGTTGGGATCACGCGAACAATGATTCAGCACAAAGAAAACAGATTTTCCACATGAGCCCATTATCACTGACTTTACATATTGAGCTAAACAGCAGCTGTGTGTGTCTTATTTTTTTGGACTAAACGTCAGATGGCAGAAATTGTAGAAGCGTTCCATTATTTAGTGAGAAGACACATCTCCACGATCTGCCCTTTCTTCACGGACGGTTGTATAAAGCCTCCTTTTAGGAGGGGGATGTTTGCCTCGTTTGTACCCACCCGGATGGTGAGGCAATTGGACACAGAGCGGTTTGCGCAAAAGGCTGAGTGAAGCTAAGGGAGGCTGCTAAGTTAATGTCAAATGAATTCAAATGAATCCAGGCATCGTTTGCTCTGAGGCTAGCGGTCAATGTGGTGAAATATTGTGCTGGTCTCTGAAGCCACAGAGCAGTGAGTATGTTCTGCAAGTAATGTCAACAGAATACCACTCGTTCCTGTGCAGTCATGACGAGAAAAGGCGAAGCAGTATCTGTTGGTTGCCGGAGTCCGAATGCGAGCGTGTGATTAATATGTATATATTAAATGATGTCAGTTGGGGAGCAGAATAGGAATGGGTGTTTTTGGAGATCAGCCTCTCATGCCGAAATGACCACGTTGTCTTTTTTCACCTTTGTGCTAGCTGCTACAACAGAGACCCAAATTTAAGTGTAAAAACCACAAAAACAGTCATTTTTGCTTGATACGAAACATATGAAGCCGTTAATGTCACAGTGAATCGGTCACAGTCACAGTCATTGGCAGCTTAATGTTATTTATCACTGTATATCTATGGATCCACATATCCCATGGTCATTTTCATAGTTTCTTTAAAGTTTCTTTAAAGTTTTCTTAAAAGCGTTTCAATGTGACGTGAGGCCTGTTAAATTTTCACAAATTATTGCTGAGCTCTTAATCCCCATAGAAATGATTTAAGTGCTGCTGCAGGGACAAACCCTTCTTATTCCATTGCAACTGTATATGTGAATGGGGATGAAGAGGTTTGGTTTTCTTTTTAAGCAAAACCAAGAGCACGATTTGTTCCGTCTTTACTTGTTACTAGAACTGTTATTACTTTTATTGTTGAACTATTGGAACCCGAAACTTACCTGAAGGTTGAAGTTTGGCAGCAAAGACCGGAAAAATAGGGAGAGTGTACTCTCGTTTGACGCTCCGACATGCTGCCTATATCCACAGAATCGAGATTAAAATCAGGAGTTAAAATGGTTTTTAAACAAAAGCAATGATGTCTCATCTAGTAGGTTGTTTTCTACCTCTCTGGTCTGGTGTATGAAGTTATGGAGTCCAGAGGAGGCAGAGGGTCAAAGCCCATCACAGGCTGAGTGGTCACTTCCTGGAGGGGTGTCAAACACATGGACAAAAATCAGCCTTTTACTTTGCGGCGTTTGACCCTGACCTCATGGAAATTGAAATGTGAGCAGCATTTCAAAGTCCCCGTAACACGGGTGTAACACCAATACTTTTGGCTTATGCTTCACGGCCTTCACGTGAGGTAAAACGCCTCACTGGGCACTCACTGAGAATCTCCTGAGAAGCACAGAATTGATCTTTTCAGATCACAGCGACTTTGACTGCCAAATTCTAATCAGTTGCCCCAGATGCCATGAATAGGCAAACATTTGACAATGCAAAACATAATGCTGCTTGCTACAATCATTAATGGTCCACATGGGGTAAAAACAACAATAACACAACCTGAAAACGTGCCATTCCCTCAATGTTCGTTATGTCAATCTGACTGAGAGGGGGATTTCTTGGGCAGCATTAGGCTTTCTTAAAAAAAAAACAACAACAACAACAACAAAAGGCAAATCAAAGTGTCAGAGGTCTTGCATGTTACTATGACTACATAAAAATATTTTCAGTTTTAAGAAAACAATGACGGAACAAATTACTCAATAATAGGCTGCCACAGTCTAACTGATTATTGTGAAAACATGCAGCAGTTTGCCTAGTCACTATAAAAGAGGCAGTGACATGTGAGGGTGTGCACAATGGAATGTCACACCACTGGCCCTTTCCCTTTTTGCATTTCAGGCACACAAATACATCAGAAAAAGCTGATGGCTCTAATATCAGATCACACAGTTTAATCCAGTTGTCCTTTTGAAATAGTAATTTTCAAATCTCTAACCGTACTGTTGCTGATCAAAACAATACAGTTAACTGTTAATACACTAGAGTTAATCCGATGACCTGTAGCTCACTCTCTCAGCCTCATCTGATGCTACAGGGTACTAGAGTTGCTGAAAGTACCAGGAGCTGTTGTAGACACAGTGCACAAACACCGTCATCTCAATAAACGGCAGTGTGTAAGAATCCCATGACTAAAGCGCTTCAGCTCAACAGGTCCCTGGAGTCCTGCCAAAGCCTCAACCATATGACCATCCTACATGATGGAGAGGAGGGTATGAGCTATGCTTCTGTCCAAAACGTGCCCACAGTAAAGTCCCCCGAGGAAGCATTTAACACTCATCCCCGTCATTAGGCCAAGGTCAGACTCCTCACTCCACCTTGGGTCACTTCTGCCTCCGTTGGTAGTCAGCCAGTTGGTGTTGTGGATTACTGAATGTTTGAAGATCTGCCCAGGAATACTCAATTGAACAACTGATGGATTAGTAGGATTGTATTTTTCACTTACGAGAGGCAGCCTGGATGTAGCTTCCTTGACCTCAGACAGCAGGACGTGGCGATGGATGTTCCGTGGAGCACTCTGATACCTCTGCTTTCTCCTACAAAGAGTTTTGACCGTGAACACGGAACAGATCATAACTACTTCCATTCAAAGGCATACTTGTGCCAAGAGTGGTTTCCTTCATTTACTACTATTTACTCTTTATACAATGTCTTTGTGTGTCCATCCTTTACAACTGAATGCTTCATGAACAAGCAGGGGAGCTTAAAAATGGGCTCTTACTTGTTTTGGCAGTCCTCCACAAGCGGGTCTTTTGAATCTGATCGGTGGAGCACCTCCTTCACGCTTTCCTCCAGCCAGAGCATCACAGCTGCCTCCTTCCACAGACTGTATGCCCTCCCCACATATAGAGCAGTTAGCTCAGCCAAGGCAGGGGGCTGTCTGGAGAGAAAATGAAGACAAAGAAGGTGGTTTCATGTATTTAAAAGTGTCCATGTTCAAAGTTAACTACTAAAATCTGTAATAGCTGCCGTAATAGTCGTGGAAATGTAGGAACTTTGATTCACATGTAAGGTTTGAGTCAGTGCCACAAAAAATGAGTAAATTCTCCTTTCTCGTGCTTTTTGGTGGGGGGCTAAAGGGGCTCCACAGTTACAGCAAAAACACGGGGGTATGACAGACTTCATCTCATTGGCAGATAAAAGTAGTTTTATGCACAGGAAAGATAATAACCAGAGCTGTGTCTTGATGTCTATATGATGGCTATTTGCTGATGTGCTGTCTATTTGGATCACAGTTTAATCAAATTTAATTACTTTGAAACCAATATGTAAAACGATACTACAACATACGGATTTCTAAGTCATTCTAATGGTTATTTTAGTCCTGTAAAAAGTAACTGTAATAACTGTAATAATATACAATATTTTTTAAAAAAGGTTAAAAATGCACATATATATTGAAGAAGTAACAATGGAAAACGGTAAGGAATTGACATTACTCTAGCTGACTTCTCGTGCCAAAGAAAGCATGTGAGAGGACAGTGGCATCTGGTTGTACGGTGCACAGATCCAGGAGAGGCATCAAAACTGTGGTAGAGACAGAAACCAACACATTCATACATTTATTTATTGCATTTATAATGGTGTCAATGCAGAGAAATCCATTTAGTGATCTCAATATTAAATGTAAGGGAGTAGCTAGAGATCAAAATACGACTGTTCTGTTGTGGTGCGTTTTTCACAACAGTCTAACCTCCAGGGAACATGATGAGCGCGTTCTGCAGCATCTGGTCAGCTTTATGTTTGTGTTTATCACTTTGCTCGGGATCGGCGTCCTCCTGCTGACTGAGATGGAAGTGGCAGAGTGCAGTGGAGAACGCAAAGTTTGGCAGCTGGGATAAATTCCTGTGCTCCTGAGACAAAAAAACAAGAAAGACAATCAATTTCTGTGACAGGCTGGTGCCTTGAACCTCATCTCTAATTAAAATGTATATTTGCAAATATCCAGTCTCACCTCCCAGTCCTCATACAGCTGGAGGAGGGTCTCATACTGTCTGGAGCGCAGCATCAGGAAATCGATGAGCAGCAGCATACACAAGGGGTCTGATTCAGGGTCCAAACTAATGGAAGGAAAATAACAATTTATCAGGGATTTCAAAATACAAAGCCCATTCCAAACCACATGCTCCAAAGCAGAATGGAGATCAGAAACTCAGCTTGTGGAAACATTCAGTCCCCCAAGTCCCCAGATTGTTGTGCATATCTTAGACTAGTGTTTACCAACCACTGTGCCGTGGCACATTAGTGTGCCATGAGAGATCATCAGGTGTGATGGAAAAAATGCCCACTTTCACCTGATTGGTCCAAAAATTATTTATTCACCGCAAATAATGTGTCTTTGTACATCTATCTATGTAGGCAGCATGCAATGACAAACAGGTATCTACCTGCTGCTGCTCAAACAGCGGAGTAATTAGTGATGCTTTGAGTGAGACAGCGGCAGTGATACACGATGGATAAGTATTTTAAAAGAAAAAGTACTCAATCAGCACCAAATTGACCTGAAGAACAATCTGACCCAGATGAAGGCCCGAGTATGATTAGTGGTCAGAAGAAAGTAAAAAAGGTGAGCTCAAGACAATACAATGAAAGTTATATTGCGTTTGGATTAACTTTTATTGGGGAACCAACTGAGCCAACTATGTTACGCCTGGTGTGCAGGGAAAAGCTGTCGAAGAGTGCGATGGTTCCAAGCAAATTTAAAACGGCATCTCCAAACTAAACACCCTTCCCTTTTAGATAAGAACACGGACTATTTTGTTCATCTGGGTAAACAGACTGAGAAACAGACAGGGCTGTTGAAGAAAACCACCAAGACAAGTGAGAAAG
The DNA here is from genome assembly GCA_901007705.1 of Fistularia tabacaria. Classification (NCBI taxonomy): domain Eukaryota; kingdom Metazoa; phylum Chordata; class Actinopteri; order Syngnathiformes; family Fistulariidae; genus Fistularia; species Fistularia tabacaria. The sequence goes on from CAAKHD010003522.1 coordinate 33,287, forward strand.
CTCTGAAGGCTAGCTACAAAGTTGCTGAACTCATCGCTAAATCCAAACAGCCACTTTCTGCAAGAATATCAGCTTTGTGTTCAACCAACAGGGCCGGATTTATATCTATAACTATAGTTTCATTCTATTTAATTAAAAATGTTTTTGACGTATTTATTCGGTGCTGTGCCGTGACTTTTCTAATGTAAAATATGTGCCGTGGCATAAAAAAGGTTGGGAAACACTGTCTTAGACCAATCTAAATAATTCCGTCACTATTCAGATTGTATCAGCTGAGAAATAAAAGAACCTTGGACTAATCATTCTCTGTAGTCAGACTCTATTAAAGTTGTAAAACACAGAAACTTGTCATTCCTTCAAAAGAACTTGGGAGTATGAAGAGTCTTAACTGCATTTGTGATGGAAAACAGGAGAAAAACAGTTGCTGGGTGAATGTTCCTTAAAACTGCATCAAAAATAATCTGATAATACACTGTACATGTGTTCCACAAGAATTTGGAAAGACACGTTCTGTTTCCTCACATCGCAACAATGGATTTGAAATTCAATCCATCCATGAGGAAGGTTCAACAAAAAATATTTTATTAAGGACTCAATTCAAGCCATTTTTTAATCCAGTTCTTCATTTTCAGAGGTTTGTGAGATTGGATAGCGGAAAACTCATGTGAAACTTATTTATTAAATCTATTAAGACTGTAAAACATTTAGATTTGGCAGCATTTAGCAAAATTAGGGTTGCAAATGCAGCAATATATACTTAAGAGTCATCCTACTATATCCATCAGAAATCACACCATCAGTAAACACTGGTAACATAGTTATGCATGCACACATAACACTTTTACTTAACCTATCTGACTGATGGTGTGGGACCCTTCTGATTCTGACCTTCCCTTTCCTCCTCCAGTTCAAGTCCATCCGAAAAATGGCTTGTCAAATACTTCTGGCTGGGACTGTGTGGAAGACGCTTTTTCATATTTTATTATCGTTCACGTTTCCATTTTGAGACAGACATGATTAAATCAGTGCCAGTTAGAGGGAAATAGCCGTCAGCTGCAATTCCCATGCTACTGCCTCACAATGGGATGCAGAGCAATGTTGTCATGATGTCAGGAAGCTTATCTTTGAAGCAATGGCCATTAAATGTGGTACAGCAGGAGGCATAGAAGCGACTGTAACATAGGACTTGGTAGGATGGAAACAATAACAATCACTGGATTCTGAAGCACTTTTACCACAATCTTATTTAACACAGTATCCATTTGTCTGTTTCACAGGCATTTTAAGAAACTAATCTCATTACAGGTTCACCAATCTTTCAGCTCAATAAGTAATTTCTATAATCAGACATTAAAACAATGTAAAAACATGTTTCTAATTTGCTGATATTGGACCAGTGACTTTCATGCATCTGCATACAAATATCTTGCTGATATTTTGGTTATTTCTTTTTCCCCTTTACTATAACATTTCCCCATGAATTTGAAAACAATCAATGAATTTACTAAGCATGAGTAAGTCAATTTCCTAAATGCAAAATTCCGAAAGCAAAAGTATATATTAAGGTCAGGATCATATTATAGGCTATGCTTTATGGATGTATTATTCACAGTTACTCTTTACAATCAAATTTTAAAAGTTATCTAAACAGCTTGTGTGGCTGGATTTAGGCAGCCAACTAGCATTCCATTGTTTTCTGCATTTATAACCACTTTTGATGTGTCTGTGACACTGTTTGACAAACGCCACCAAGAAAACCGTGGGCCGATCAGCATTGCAGTCTGTACAAGACTAAACTCGAACTACCTTTGGAAAACAGTGTTAGGATTGGATGTTTTGAACCTTTGTTAGCTTTACTGAACTATACTCACTTTGCACCGATGCCAAGCCTAATATTCATGTTGTGTTCAAATGCAGTGACAAAAACAAATAAACAAGAGTCAAACACCATGAAATAGACTGATTTACCACCGTCCCTCATTTTCAAGCTTATATGAATTAATGGCAACCAGCTGTCAGTTGAGTTATAAATAAACAAGGGTAATTTCTTTAACAGATATTATAAACATAAACAGACAATGAAAACCTGCACATAGAGAACACTTTGTTTTTTACGCCAATATATTGCAGGAACACTGTCCCATGTGTTTTCCATAGCTCTTTCCCCATGATGCTGCTTGGTACCTCAAAATCAGTTTGCAGTACTCCAAAGCTGTCCGTGGGCATCCTCTCTTCTCCAGAAACATCATGTGCTTATAAAGGGCCAGATAAAATGCCCTGCAAAAAGATTATTGCATTACTGAATTGCTTCAAATCAATTCTCAAACCCAAATTGAAATTGCAAATGACAGGCTACAACCGATATCTCAAAAAAAAAGAAAGAAAAAGACAAGAAGATCTCTATCGAACCAAAGTGAAAGAATGACAGCCAACCTGTTTTCTGGTCTGAGATAGTCGAGTCTGCAGATACCCGATGTGAGGCTGAATAAGGGATGAAAAGCACACTCGAAGCTGTACAAGGCCCTCTCTAGTGAAAAAAAACACACAAAAAACTTAAATATCTAAATTAAAATGCAAATCAGCAGTTGATCAGCAGTTCGTTTTCAGAGGAAAGCATGACAATGCTGCTATCGCCATGTTTCAATATGCCTGTCTTCTGTCTGCCTTATATTTGAGGTCAGCTGATGGCATTAAGTTACTGAGAGCATATGCCAAATGCCTGCGGTAGAATTTGAACTCTTCTCCAATAGATAGGGAGCAGGTGTGTGTGATGTGATACATTTAATTCAATAATCACGTTTTGAAGCCCTAAGAACCACTTGACTACTTAACTGTGCCCTAGTTAAGAAATCACTGAAGTTTGCTTCTGGGCTCTGTCCCAGGCTCCTTTGAGGAAGTGTAAAGGAAGATGGAAATAAAGACTTTTTTCTTTTTCTTCAAACAAAAATGTTTTAATTGTGGGACAAAGACTCAAACAAACCACATCTTTCTTGTAGAAAAAGGAGGTGACGAATCAATATTAACAAGGGCACAGTGCATGCCTGTTCTTCTTTGTCATGATGAAAAACAGCCGCATGCTCATAAAGGCGACTAATGTCTGAGGGAGGGCTGTGTTATTTTACAGTCGGAATGGGGTGCCAGTAAAAAGCATAAAACTGGGACAGAGGGAGCTTGTGTTTCCGGCTGGCGACAGTGACAAACCTACGTTCCAAAGCTCTCTTCTAGAACCTAAAACACTCGGCATTCAGCTGATACCACAACCATGAAGGTAGAAGGCATTGGCTTCACATTGATCGTAACTTTAATACATTGCATTTGAAAAGATACCATCAGTTTACATGTTATAGATGTGGCCACCAGGGGGAGCGGTAATCTAAAGTGAATAAATTTAGAATTTATGGCTCAGTGATTTGGGTTGCTTGTAAGTGCATTCATACATTCACAGAAACCCTACCAATGAGGTCTCGGGCCATCTCCTGATCCTCCTGTATGCGGCAGACATCAGACAGCTGCAGCAAAGAATCGATGTGGTAGGGGTTCAGCTGCAGCAGAGCCTGTGGGGGCAGGGGGAGGGGGCAAGAGTGCAAGATGTTGTCAAAGGGCTGAAGTTCAGAGTGAGAAAATGATTTGAACAGAATTAAATTGCACACATACAGTGGATCTGACACTAATTACGTATTAGGTTGACTGAATAGCTATTAAAAACTGATTATGTGGCTGTTTTATCTCTGCAATTGATTTATGGATCATTATGGGGCCAATGACATCCGCAATGTAGGGGATACATACAGAGCTGTGAAATAAAATGTGGAATACAATGGAATGTGTTTCAATGAGGGAACAATTTATTTAACCCTGTTTTCCTTCCAGCGAGCGGAAAAACTATGGACAATGGACACAAATGTTTTTTTCTGCCTCGTTGCAGGACGGGTTGCAACATGAGCAGCTGTCACCGTGTTTAATCGGCTCCTCCTTTTCACGCAGACAGTCGTATCAACGGAACCTCTAATAGACATTTAATGATTGGTTAAAATTCCAAGTTATCAGGAATTTGAGAAAAATCTTATGTTATTTTAATCGAAGTTGTCAGTTTCAAATTAGAGTGTAATTATTGAAATAGAATTTACCTATGCTATTAATTGTCATTCTGTACAATTTAAAAAAAAAGTGTTTTGAATGTAAAGAAAGGGATCTCAAAACATAAATTGAAAATGAATTTGGGAATGCGAAAGAAATTTTGAATCTATCCCGTAGAGCCCTGTATGTGAGGCCATAAGCTACAGTCTCTCTCATTTTGTAAATGACCTTTAAGAAAAACAGTGGGCTTTATGAAGAAGGAGCCTCATTCCTGTAGGACTTCTCAGAGAAATGATTTCTTGTTTAAACCCATTTCTAGAATGTAGGTCGTAATGTTTCTCAATTTCACTTATTTCAATCTTTCTTTTAATCTTTATCTACTATTTTTCCTGCCATCATGTCTAAATGAGCTGCCTGGCAAAGCTTCTAGTACTTAAGTAGCTGACATCCAGCTTTTACTTTTTTCTAACTGCAGCTAAAATGTATGCTAAGTGCTTTCGCAATTTAAGCTGATGGCCATAGAGTTTCATGACGAGTTACATGTTCGGTTCACATTGGCTGAACTTGAACTTTTTTCCTATTTTTCACAATAATGTTTTTATAAAGGATATTTTGTTTTTTATTTGGTGATGAAGAGATGCAGACTCCCTCGCCTGGTATTTCTGAAGGTATGGCTCTTAGCTACCTTACTAAACAGTTACTAGTGTTGATATCAATTTACATGATGATGGGGATTTCTAGGTGATTTATTTCCATGTTTTGAGCCATACTTTTTAAATGTCCACTTATTTCATTTGACAGCTTGTTTTCCATGTAATACTACACTTAAGTATCTACATTCTAGTTTGTTTATCCAGTAAATACCCTATATTGTGTTGTACAGCACAGTTTCACTGAGATGCTGATGGTGACCCATGGTTACAGGATACCTGTGTTTTGTTTGACTTTTCTTTTGAGAAGGAAGAATATATATATGTATGCAGCTCACTGGTTGATGGTGCAATGCAGAGTAAGGACTAACTGGCAAACGTTTCAAGAAAGGAATGTAAAAATCCTTTATGGACATTATGATATGTAAAAATGCATATATAGTTTACTGAAAGCTCTTATTACATTGTATGATTGGAATACAGCTATATCGAATAAAGAACTTTGTATACTGTAGTTCGCTGCTTGACTGGTGGTTAAGAAAACCTCACCATTATGCTTATGCAATGGTTGAAAGAGTTAAAACACATACCAGTGTCTCGATAACAGGCCCGAAAAAATGCACCTGACTGGATTGGTAACTTCTTATTACTCAGCCCTTTGTGCAGTTTCCCGAAAACCAAATATTTTTGGTAGCAAGTCTTAGCTACAAAACACCCAAAAGTCGCTGAAGCCCAGATTTACTAATTTACCACAATGTTGTTTGGATCCATGGATTCGACGGCATCGAGGAACTTGAACTGTACTTGTTGGTAGTCTCTACTGTGCTCAAAGGAGAAGTATTGTATCCCATCCTTTGACTGGAGTAACGTCATAGAGATCCCTGTAGAGAAAAAAAAAGAGAACATAAAAGCAAAAATGGCCTGAGGAAAAAACACATTGTAAAAATAATGACACATCATTTAATACAATGCCTAATAAATCTAAAATCATAAATGAGCAATTAACTATGACTGTTATTGAAGGAAATCTATCACTTTAATAGCAGCCCCAGACAACATTTATGGGAAAATTCAAATCCAACCATGGGATGAACAACTGACAGAAAGATTACACACTGTATCAATGGCGACTTTCAGTCTGCACACAATGGGGCTTTATGATGACGTCAGAATAACAAAAGCTACATTCAGCCTGAATTAGGTTGGCGAAATCTAAGAATATCTTTTGCCACTAATTTAGTTTAAGGATAAATAAATTGATGCTTGTTCAGTGTGGAAGTGTCTAACAGTGTTGGGGGCCTGTCATTTTCGATTATGTGTTGAAAAACTAACATAAATATATTCACAAGACCAAATTGGCTGGAGTAGATATCTGCTTAAACTAATTATAGTTTGCTTATTTGTGAAAATTCATTTTTCCTACTATTTTGTGGAACAGCTTGTAATATCAAGGGCCGCAACCTGACCAATTCACTGACTGACCAATGGGAGCAGATTCGAGAGATGGTATCAAAAGATGTGACAGCGTTGGCAGATATTAATATTTCTTTTTAGCAGATCATAATGCAGAAAATATGCTGTAAGGCAAGCCCCCCTGCCAACTGGTACAAGCAATTAAGAAAATTGTTTCCTCTTCACATTGAAAGCAGAAGCAGACAATGTTCGTCTCTCGACTTGACATCAGCAGCATGAATCTTATAGGCTTGATGAAGATAAATGTTTTATTTAAGTTGAACAAGTGATCTAATCAAAGGGTGTATTAACTCAACTATATAAGTCAAGTACATGTACCTATACTTGAGTACAACATATTACATAAACATATATAAACATAACATATATATAACATATTCCTTTCTATGAGGAATTCTGTCTGAGTGAACTTTTTTAAATATCTAATCACTGTGCAAGCATTGTTAAACAAACATAAGGGAATTCATCTTCGGTAATTGTGTATTAAATCAATACAAATTCACAATTATTGCAACGACACATACAAATACCAGTATCAGTTATCTTTCCCATCAGTTAGAAAGAACAAACCGATCCCTTCAAAGAAAACGATGGCAGCCGTATTCAGGGGAGGCCTACCTGGGCGGCTGAAGCGAGGCCAGCTTTCTTTGGGACTGGTCATCCACGTGGTACGGTGAAATTGTCTGTTTCTTTGCCGCGGTCTTAAGAAGGTACACACAATTATCAAAAGGCTATATTTTATGCAGAAAAAATTCTGAATTAAATCATATGAGTTATTTTCCCTTTTATTACCTTTGATCCCCCAAAACAGCTCGAGCGCCAAAATATCTCTTCAGCTCTGTCTCTGGGTTGAGATTCCTGAGTAGTGGCAACAAAGAAAATAGCATTAAGTCTCGGAGTCCAAATACCCTCAGAGACAAGTTGAGGACATTCATTTAAATGGACTGGCATGCGATTGAAGCAGGCTAATTGTGGTTGTGTTTTTTCCCAATGATGTTTCTTATAACAGTGATGTGTACAGTTCTGACACATCACCAGGATTTTAAAAGTATGAAATCTAAAAAAATTAAAAAAAATTAATATACATATACAAGTACAAAAATAAAATAAATTTGTGTTGCATATGGTTGAAACTAATCTGAATGATTGTTTGCCTGTTGCGATGCAAGCCAAAACATTTTCATAGTGTGTCTCCTCCATCCATGAACAAAACATGACTAGGATCTTAAGGGTCCTCTGAGATGTAATTTAAAGTGAAGCTCTATTTCATGATTTTTTGGGGGGCGGAAAGTTTAACAGTAGACATGTTTATACATCAAAAAGTTGACCAAGTATTGTGCCTCCAAAATGTTTATTCCTATGGGAGTCAAGCACCACCCATTGGTGGCAATCAAGAATTGCAAAATTATGAGGTTGCCACAAAACAAAAACATTATTGAAATAACACATGTATGCAGAGTTATAATTTTGGCTGCAGGGAAATGTAATGCAGTTAATTACTTTTTTGACCTACTTGATACAGACAGTGCACATAATTGAACAACAGTTGAAATTCCGGTCTTGAGCCAGGTATCAAACCAGATTCAAAGCAATGAAAATGCACGTAGAGCTACCTGTCTGAGCCACATTAATCCTTTAAATCACATAACAGACTTTTTAAAGCATAGAAAAAAAATTCAGTCCAGTAAGTAATTACTTCCTAGAAATATATTACACTGTAATGTGCAATTCCCCTGCCCCACCGTGAGACAAAAGGATTATCTTATCCTAAAATTATAATGTTACAGTTCATGTGAACGCCAAAGTGTTTATAAAAGAGATTTAGCTCTCCAAACCTGTGTTCCACATGTAGAACAGATCTTCTGTCTAAGCCTCCGCACTCCTCATTCTGCAAACTCAGACCATTCGGGTGCTCCAGGTTCTCCAGCAACAAATCAATGTTATCATCAGGTGCAGCCTCCTGACACAAGACAGAATAAAATAGGATATATAATTTCCAGCCAACATTAACCACTTTAGACAAAGAAGTGTGTGTCAAAACATCTACCTGACCGTTTTCTCCTGAAGTTTTTATCTTCTTCTTTTTCTTCTTCTTCTTCAGTCCAGAGGGAGACAATAACAAGTAAGGAGCATACTACATGGGATGTAGAGGAACTGTCTCTAACCTTCCTAAGTGCTTACCTTTACCTTTGCAGATGACGCCTCCTGCGTCTGACTGCTCATCTCAGCATCTTTGGCAACCCTGTTTCCCTGGATACTTGTTTTAGCTTTAGTCCCACCTGATTTTTCCGAGTCTTCATCAGGCGACGTTTTGGATGCATCCTTGTCAGGGTCGCTTATCTTGTGAAAGTCATGAAAGCAAAGATAAATGGAGTGGTTTAAGCGGGAGGGTAAAAACATGACTTTTCTTACTTTGCTAGAAATGCTAAATGTATCAAACATTGCACATGACAATCATATTCAGAGGACTCTTACAGCAGTTTTACGCCTTAACCTGTTACAGTTATAGTTCGTTACGCTTTTCTGTTGTCATAGCAACGCTACCGTTTGGTTATTGGACTTTTTCTCTTTACTTCTCTGTATTTCTCACGCTAAGCGTGATCCCCATCTTATTTGTTGGCTGTTTTAATTCTGTCCTGATAATACTGTTGACATGATAGACGCCAGGATGCTAGCCCGTGTTAGCATTGTTGGCACACTTACTAGCCTCACTGCTAAAGTCACACGCAGATGTATGGTCATCTAACGCCTCCTTACCAATTCGTAAATGTTACTGAAGTTGTTGCGATCTTTAGATTTCTTTGCCTTTCGATTACTCCTGTTAGGCGGTGGGCTAACACTAGCCAGCTGCTCCCCATGATCCTCCCCAGCCAGCTCATCGGGGCTGTCAGCCAAAGTTAGCTCCCCGATATCCAAGGCCTCCTGGCCCCGCTGCTTCCCCTTGAGCCTTCGCAAAGCCCGACTGGACATTGTCCGCGGCTCATATGGAAAAGGACACTTCAATGTTTGCGACGTAAACAGGTTTGATTAGCTGTCCGAAGTACGGAATGTTGGGTTGTATTCCATTGGTGCCTTTTTCTTCTTCGAAATGTTTGGTCACTTGTGGGTGTTCTATTGCCCCCTATGGGACAGGTGTAAGAAAGCACCAGAAAACCAGCATTTGAGGAGAATTAAACATGACGGTAAATGAGTCAGGGTTAGCCAAGGGGCTAATGTCAAAAAACTCTAATGTTCACTTTGCACAGAAATGCATGATAATAACGCTCAACATAGTGAGGCAAAAATGAAACTCAAGCGATTCGCAAAGTCTTGGAATTAACAGAAAGCCAAAGTAAAAAGAGCACAATGAAGGCAATGAATGCAAATAAAGGACAATCCCACTATACAGTCACTGCAATAAGTTATGATCAATTTTGAATGATAATCAGGAGACATAAATCAAATATATTGTTCCATTAATGCCTGAAACATCTGCATCGTGACAAAGATGAAAGCTATCTCATATTCATGTTTCCTATCACAGTCAGAGAGACCAGAATGAGATGGTTTGGACATGTACTGAGGAGGGAGACTGAGGACCTGGGTAGAAGGAGGCTGAGGTTGGAACTGCCGGGCAAGAGATAGATAGATGGTTAGATAATTCCCTGTGGAGACCTCTGAGGCGAACAGACAAAAAGAAAAGTAGATGAATCATAATGTTCTAGCAGATTGGGGAGTTCCTGGTATCTAACTGCACTCACAGATGTGAGGAGGCCTCTCGGTTAAGAGGTGAAACATCTTCCATAACTTTGAAAAGTCCAGTTGCCTTGACAAGACTTGACAATGATAGACCATGACCTGATGACTGAGAACCTTCACCAACAATGTTTCAGTTGTCTCTTCATGCCTTTGATACAGCTGACAGTTTCTCATGAATATATTTTCTCCTCTCCTGTTTAACCTGGAGTTGAATTATGTTTCCATGACCATAGTCATAGTGATGGTCTTGTATAAACTTATACATCTTATACAAATGTAATAATCTGCTCTCCAAATAAACAGGTGTGGGCAGCTTATGCACCATGAAGTGGCAGTATTCATTTATATAGAACTGCCCGTATGAGGGATTGAAAAGATTTAAACATTTGTTGTTAGCTCAGCAGTATAATCAGATTTTCTTTTTAAACATGATCCCTGGTTTAAATTGTACAATGATTGCAGGTATTTAGCTCGTTGTTCATCTATTCTTGGCAGTACAATACTGAGAGTGCAATAGTAAACTAGTGTGTTTGAAATGTTAACCTCACAGCTAAAAAAATGAGGAAGCGTCCACCTTGTTTCTACACAGACTGCAGCTGCATAACAGATCAAGTGTGACCAGAAAAAAATCAACTTCAAGAGTGAAAAAATGCACAGATACTTGCAAAGAATGGGTTTCAGCATCAAAACATACATTATTTTATCCCAGTTAATCCCAAACGCAAGCAAAGGGTAGAAAAAAACTAATGACAGGGGGAAGTTGATATTGTGAAATTTAGGGTGTTTCCGAGGAGGGGAAACTGCAAATCTCATTGCCTAAATTAAATTTTCAAAAGGAAATTGTACAATAAGGCAGAAGAAAGCGAAGCCAGCGGGAGACTGGCCAGCACCAGCATTGGTCTGTTATTTAATTATAAATTGTTCAGCTTTTTTCCATTTATTTACATGTGCAAATGAATTATACGAGTTGAATTGTTTACTGATGTGTTTGCTCCAAGCTGACCTTTGAGAGTCCAGCTATGAATTCAATGATGGACCTTTGACAAAGTGCTTTCGAGTTAAAAAGTATTTTATTTACAAGAGTCCATATCAGGCGACTGTCAGCCTACTATAGGGGAAAATAGCAATATAATACATACGGTATAATATGGTTCAAATATAAGGTAGAGACAAACACTTCATCCCAGCGGTAAACAAATTAACAACAGTCTTTCCTATTAATCTGGTATTTTCACTTAGCAGCTACAGCACTTACTGTACATTTATTTCCTGTTTCGTCATTGTTGTCCACAAATATTACTTCCTGATTTTGGTCACATTCACCATCAGCAAACCGTCCTTGACTTCTTCTAACCGTCACTGACCGACAGAATTGCAAACTGTGACTGGTTCCTACAGGTTATATTTCATCAGCAGTAACAGGGATGGGGTTCTCATAGGATGCTTTTTCCAGGTCATTGGCATTTTTTCTGCGCATTTCCATAGGAGGCCGGGGTGGAGGATTCTTGGGGGGATTTTTGATGCTCTCAACTGGTTTCCGAGTCTCTTTCCGGGGAAGAATGGGCTCCCAGTGTTCTCCCCTGATGGCTGCCTTGAAAATAGAGGAAAGCAATTGTCAGCTGAATAGAGAATGCAGCTTTTCAGATGATAGTAGGAGTAAATATCAAGTGAATCATGATTAAACATTTACAAATTTAATCTAAAAAATGTAGCATGTAAAGCCAGGAACTCTTATGGCCACTGAAAAGAACACTCGAGTGTTTTAGTGACACCCTTGACTTCTCAAGCTTCATCACAAAGGAATCTTTCCAAAGAGGTACCTGTTATGAAAGACTCATTCCCCGTTTTCGTTTCCTTGTTTCCGTAACCTTTTCACTTCCTGTTGCAACTTACCATTCTATAAATATATGTCATGTTTCCTGCTTACTGAGGGACTTAGTTAGTGAAATATCTAACTTACTGCAAGATAGATGAGGCTGGCGATGCCGAGGCAGACACATCCTAGGACTGTAGCCAACATAAACCCTCCAGGTACACAGATTCTGAAAATCAAAAAGACAAGCAGTTGATGAGGTTCATTCTTTGTATTTTTCTTCTTTATTAAGGAGAGGAATGCTGTTCAGCAGAGAAGAGACAAAGATGAACTCACGCGGCATGTATGAATGCCCTGACATAATAATTCCTTGTCAATGGCCCAAATGCTTTTACACACACGGTGAAGCAGTACTGGCCCCTGAGGAGACACAATGGGAGGAGATGAGTCTTTCAATGTCTTAGCTAGAAAACAAAACTGCTGCTCATCATAGAACATCATAGAATTCACTGACATTTCAGGTACTATCACTTACGTTCTCTCCACACCTGTGCCCTTGGCCCTCCTGCCTCTCGGGTACTCGAGCAGACACACGAACACTCCAGCAGCACTGAGTGTTCTGTCAAGGTTTACACGCTTTACCCTATATGCAAACAAAACATGTACCGAGCATCACACAGAATATTTCAAGGATCTTGAGAAGGTAAAGAAAATGTTATAGTGAGACGTCATCCTATATCTGCGTTTTAACTTCTGTTTGAACGCTGCAATGCTTGTTCTTAAACAGACCACCCTACACAATACGATACAGGTTTGAAGATCATGCTCCCATAGATGAAGGTTTCTTTTAAAGGGTTGACTTGTGTCATCGGAAGAACAAGACAAACTCTCCTCTGCTCACACTGAGAATTGCTACAGCATGAATTTGTAATATTTTTTTTTTTGGGGGGGGGGGTAGGGCAAGACTGTTAAATTTTGTTCATATTTTCATTTTGAGAAACTCAAATTGAAAATAACTCCACAACCTCTGCCACGATCACACGACGCAGAACATTTGCATCTCTGACTGTTGCAGATTTTCACAAAAGAGACAGTTTCATAACAAGAAGCACATTTAGAATTTTTTGGGCTTGAAGGATACACTCCATAAGCAGCAAACTCCCAGCCTCTGAACTGTCCAGCCACTCCCACGATACCTCCAGTAAGGAGAACTGAGTGAGGGAAGCAGGAAGGTGGGGGAGATAAAAACAACTGATGACTCACATCATGCAACTCTTTATAAATGTTTTTAAACCGGGGACAGTTTTACCTCCTGTTAAAACCAAACAGCCCACTTCTAACAAAATTTTTTAAGAAAATTAGTTTTTTATGAGTTAAAAACTCATCTAAAAAGTGATTAAATGTCTTCAAGAGTAATCAGCGGAGACACTCACTGAGTCCAGAGGCCAGAGCCTGCTCGTTGGCCCACATCGCCCACTCGATCTTCCCCATTGTCTTCACTTCCAAGTGCCGACCCTCGCGGAGACTCGACTGCAGACTGCGGCAACAAGGAAGGAGGGCTGGAGCTTGCAAACACGCCGCGGGGGCTGGTCGCACCTGGGAAAGTCCTCGACAACGTCACTTCCAGGAAAAGAAGGCGGGGCAACGCAAGCAACCTGGGTCAAGTGACTGTGGATCTCCCTCCTCATATAAACCGCCACTCCTTTTGTTTAAATGTTTGGAATTCCTATCCGTAAGTTCATTATCAGTTGGTCTTGTTTTAATTCTTCAAATAAACAGTGACAGGATATGATTTTAGAACTTTTAGAACTCCATTTAGAACTTTAGCTATTTATCATTACATGGAAGAACTCATTTACATATAGCAATTGGTTATGATTTCTTTTGAATAGCCTTTCTTACTGCAGTTACTTCCTGTTTTTCAATAACCTACGTACTCTTATTTTTTTTGCATTAGTCTTGTTGTGAAACATCTTCCATTGTTAGTTTCTCTTTCTTTGTGTAATCCATTGTTCATGCTTGCCCCGTTGTATCTACCTTATCTTCCCTATGCAAAAAAAAAGAAGAAAAAGAAGAACTAAAATGAGAATCACATAGCCTCTTCTTTTATTTTTCTCTTAAAAACATACACTTATGCAGCCAATGGTCTATCATTTGATTGAGCATTACTGCTCTGCTGATGAGCTGCACCAGTTATGGTTACCAGTACCAGTTAGCAGTTTTGGAGGCATTTGACCTTAATATTTAACAGTACATATAAACACATTACATGATGAGCATTTAGGGACCAAAAAGAATAAAATGACATTCAATCTTATTCTTAGAAGGAAGACACTGCTAGCTTCAATCCTAATTGACAATTCTGGATGCAGGTTGTTTTGATTGAAGGAAGTGTAGCTCCAGCAGGAGATACACTTTTGTGTGCTCCTGTAGAACTGCGTGACATCACGCAGTGTTCTTAGGCCACCCGCTGGATTCAAGCAGATGCTGTGTAGGATCCTCCACGACACGGGGACCTGGTCCGGCCTTAAAATCAAAAGAGGTATGATTTGAAAACTCTGATGTTTTGTTTTGTGTACAAATTAACAAAGTTGTGGGATATACAAACCCCACTTCAAATTACTCAAAAGATTTACAGACACCCAGGAAGCACACGAGTTGCAAGAGATGCTGAAATATTCAGGCGAAGCAGTGCAAATACATGTCAAACTTGAGTAGCAGTGGAACCAAAAACATGCCTCCTAAAGATTTACATGTAGCATCATCAAACCTGCTAACATCAGGGGAATTATGTTCAAATAACTGCTGAGTGACTGTACCTTAGTGCTTATAATGTATCTTATTCCTTCTGGAATGGGCTCTAGACAAATACCCTGCCTCAGCTTCTCTGATAGAGTAACGCTGTCAACAGGGAGACCCTTAATATGCCTGCAGAGAAAGGAGGAAAAAATGTATTTAAAAATATATACTTTCAATTAACATTTATAAAAATATACAACATGTTCACCAACATTACCATTGAGTGTTTTTGACTGACTTTATAATCCAAATATTTTACATGTAACAAAGCCAGGAACTGATAACTCACAGTCCTCCCTCAGCTTCAGACGGGAAGAAATGCTGAACGACTTGGACAAACTCAGCAACATGATCCTGTCGAGTGAAAATCACGGCATTGGGTCCCGCGTCAAAAGTGTAGGCCACCTGCAGGGAGAAAGTGCGACACGAGAAAAGGCTTTCAAACGATGATTCTGCAACTTGCGTGAACATAAACTCTCTCAACTTGGCCAAATGCCCAAGCCCCTCAATTATATACTGGAAACTCCCCACGGTCCGGTAGAACTTCTGAAGTTCTACCAGACCAATTATGAAATTCTATCAGACCAATTCTTCCCTCCAAAGTTGACTCACTCACCCTAATCTCTCCGTAGTACTTGTTATACTGATGCACCAAGTTGATGATATGATGGGAAACATGGTTGAGGTACAAGATGGGAGGGTATGTGTCAAGGCAGGTGGCATGGAATTGGTTGCTGTCCTTCATCGTTAGCTCGGCAAATGTGGAAAAGTCTTTGTTGCGCACAGCTCTGATCATCTCTGTTATACGGCCTGGTACAACAGAGTCAGCCCGGTGCTGGAAACAGAGGTTTTACACAGGACAAGTAGCTCTTACAAATCTGCTCTTTGACTGTGTTGACACTAAGAGGAAGATGAGAAAAACATACCTTTAAGAGAGAGCTCGTCTGTACACTAGTTTGCATCCCAGATGTGCTGCCAACATGCTTTCGTTCAGCACTGACCTGTAATGAATATACAAGTCATGCAAGAGTTGATGTGTCTAACTATTATTAAGATTTCACAAAACCCTTGCTTTGCAATCACATTACATGTGATCAAATACTCAAAGGAAAAAAAAAGGGCACTGGATGTACCTACACAGCCAAACATAGGCTGTTTGCATTGTTTAGTCACTTTCAACATCTCTCTCATCCACAAATAAGTTCATACACTCACCACTAGCACAAGTGTCCTGAGGTCTGGCCAATGAGTTTCTGGCTCCACCTGCTGGGCCTGACTGTCTTTGCCGTCGCTCCGGTTTCCCATGATCCATTGGACAAATCCCCCATACATACTCCGACATGCACTTCCTGAGCCTTGCCGTGCGATTACAGAAAGTTCCCCTTCTACACCCAACACCTGAGCAAGCGTGTAAACTGTGGAGGAAAAAAAAGGACTGGAATAAAAAACAAGCAACATTTCTAAATAAAGTAAACGTAAACATTCCAATAAAAACTGTTATTTATCATTTTAAACACCTAAAAAGGTGCATTCTTATGTGAGGGCAATTTTTTGTGCAGCAAGGAAACAATGAAAAACATCTTTTCCCTGCTAAAACTCACCTAGGCAGGCAAAACCAGCCGCAGAGGAGGCAAGACCAGCAGCGGTAGGGAAGTTATTAACAGAGCAGATGTGTACTTTGTGAGACAAAGCAGTCAAATCGGATCCGGTGTCATCATTGTGTCTTTTCCTTGCTAGACGTCGAACTAAACGAAGACAACAGTGATCATTATTTTCAATCTTTTTTGCATACTATGAAGAGAGTCAAGTAACAATGCTTACGTTCTTTTAGACAAGACTGTAATCTGGGATGGGTGATGTCCTCTTCCTGGCCATTGAGCCATATTCGATCTTCTTGAAATGAACTGCTGGAGGCCACTGTTGTAGTGGTTTTAAGCTAAGGAAAGAGAGAGACAATAAAAAAATACATTTCAAACAGCGTTCGACAAATAATAGTTCATGCCTGAATGAAACAACAGTCATCATGTAATGATGTTACCATGTCATTTCATGTCTGATGAACAGAGATGTCACACAGAGGGGTTGTGTTGAGAAAACAAAAATGTTTAAGCGAAAAAAAGTCTAATTTGCAATTTTTAAAAAACTTTCAATGATAGTTCATGACTACTCTTCAAAAAGGAAGCTAACTAACACCAAAGTTTTTGAATGGATAACTTGACCGGTCTATCGTGTCGGGTGACATTACCTGGTCTTGATGGAGTGTGACACTCAAAGAAGAGTTAATGGGTAGAATTAATTCTTCATTTCGCTTTCCCCCTAGGGAAATTAAAGATAATTGCATCTATGTGTATTTGCTGATCAGGAGTGAAAAAAATAGTTGAGCATGTAATCATCCAATAAAAGAGGTACTAGCACACTCATTCACCCTAATCCTATCCAAAGCTACAGAGGATTAAAACTAAAATATGCATTTCCTATAGAAAACTGGCTGGTTGTAATATCTGAAACCCAGAATTCGTTATGAACAATTACCCATGATATTGTGCACACCCACACTTAATTCCCCCACATTGACGAGATCAGCAAAAACAAACAAAGTGGTAATACTTCTTAACGATGTGTACAAATAAGCAGGTCAGCATCACAGCATCTAAATCTGTAGGTATGTTTGACTTTTGTACTTGTCAGCCACTATAAATATCCCCACTGCCTGACACTTCCTGGGTCCCCGAACTGGATATTATTGGACATCTTAATGTTAGATAGTCATTTTTTGAAGATGAGTTTCGTGACAAATAGCACTTTTATGGAAGAAGTACAGTACAGAGCAGCGGTGTTTCGCGGGTGAAATACTCACAATACTTGATGACAGCTATGTTGACCGGAGCGGTACACGTTATTACATGCACCTTGTCCGTACAAGCCTCCGGCATCGCAGTACATAGGAACAAAACAATGCAACTTAAAAAAAACTGAGACTTACTATACTGCTTACTTTAAATATAAAACTTCAGCTGGGGAGCTACGTTTGCTAATATCAGTATAACCCCTTAGCCGTTACCCCCTTTTTTGGATTGGCTCCGGAGGAACATGTGGTTGACTCCGCTTTCCAATCAGAGCCGCTCGTTATACAGTCAGTCACCGTGCTAGCCAATGAGAACTCATCTGACCACCCTCGTGCGAATCGGGGGGCAGGGACGGATGAAGAGTGCAGGTGGGTTTTTCCTTGTGTGATCATGTAGGTGAAGGAGGCAAAAGAGAAAACTCGTATCATCCTTGGAAAACAATAAATGTAAAATAATAAAGGTCACTATGATAAAATGCGTCCAGAATTGTAAGTTAGTTTAAATCATCGTCTTCTTGGCAAACTGTTTGCGTTTGACAACAGCTGATTACTGTTTGCTTATTCAGGGAATACATGCAAGCCCTCATTTTATGCAGTTGTTAACAAATACTGCTCATGGGGTTCGAGACTACAATTGTTGCAAAAATGAAAATAGAAATGGATATGAACAGATATGATATGACCGGGACTGTTGTGGGCAAACATGTGGTTCCTCTAGTCCAGATGTTCTTTCAATGTCACACCTGCACCAAATAGTAGTTACATATCTCAAGCATTCAACTTGAAATTCCGATGATTTGACAGGGTTATAAAATGGCTGAATTCATGCCTCATGCTTCTTTTTAAATGTCGGATGAATGTTGTAATTAATTTGTGCACTTTTTAGAACTGAAACAAAAGGCAAGAGTCATGATTTAATGTAATCTTACAAACAGGGATCCATTGGCCCCAGATGCAGTTGACCTGTTTCTGGGGTGTTTAAGACACTGCAAAGGTTTAATGTTTTGGAATTGAGAGTGGCCTTTTGCAGATTGTAAAGCAGCAACTCGAAAAAGAAAGCAGTCAGTTTCACAAATTTATTTTTACGTGTTTTGGCATTTTTGGCCTTTGCCGGGGTAACAACATGTATTCTTAGAATAACTCAATTGTAATAGCTTTATACAATGTTATTGAATAAGGCCTTTTTTCTAAAAGTGCAGCAACAAAAGACTGAACGGACGCTGGCCCAGTATGAGGAAATATATATGTTAATTCCCTTCACCCAGCAAGCATCTGTATGTTTTCCATTTTGTCTAGTTTCGTGTGCTTGAAAAATGTTAACTGTAGTAGAATTAAAAAATAATTTGGAAGGGACTATGGCAGTCCGGCATGTTTTTTCAGGGTCCAACACAAGCAGTGTACATTTACAGTTGTGAGAACTGAACAGTTTAACAGAAAAGAGAATGTCTGATGCTTCCTATTCTACAACCCCTCATTTATGTGATTTTGTCAACTGTGGGTCCGTGTCTCTCCCTTTTCATTGCAATTTTCTGAAAAACAAAAGGAGAGTGGCATCCCAGGAGGCAAGGGACAAACTGCAGGCAGAGTCTCAGCGAGACACTTCCTTTTATTGTCTTGGAGCACTTCAACATCCTGCTTGAATGTTAATAATCGTCCTCATCGTCTGAATCCATCACCCTCCGTCGGTTGAACTGAAAAGCACGCAATGATAGAACAAAGTGAGACAAATACAAGTTGGAAAGTCTGTGGTTTGTCAGGGTAACTTACTGTGACCGTTGTCTTTTTTTCTGTTTGCTGACTAACTTTCTGTAAGATCTCAATCAAGCCAGACTCTGTGATCTAACAAAAAAGAAAACATTTTCTTTCAGTTACTGTACAATGCCGGTTAAAAAAAAAACATGAAAAAAAAAATCAAACAAACACAGACAAAAAGTTATCAGATTTATTTCCATACAGTTTCAGCACACTCAACTTCCTGGTTTATTTTCATTCTCCACAAACTGGAAAATTCTGTAGGCAATAGGGACCTTGTATTCTTTAATTATGCAATTCTTTTCTGTGGCAATTTGGAACGAATGACCAGAGTCCACGTCGAGAACTATTCTCTTCGACTGTAGCACCAGCCCCGACCCTAGACTGCTGCGTGAGAGACAAGGGGAGGGGACAACAAATTCCCATGTCTCTCAAATCATCTTGCGAGTCTTTTGAGTAACTGAGTGCAGCTAATCTAATTCCACATGCAAAAGGAATTATATCTGTGGGAGATCTCTTTACGTTTGAATTTCATCCAAGCCTTTCTATCAT
Organism: Fistularia tabacaria; assembly: GCA_901007705.1. Classification (NCBI taxonomy): domain Eukaryota; kingdom Metazoa; phylum Chordata; class Actinopteri; order Syngnathiformes; family Fistulariidae; genus Fistularia; species Fistularia tabacaria. The sequence continues at coordinate 52,986 of CAAKHD010003522.1, forward strand.
TAGTGAGAAAATGGAAAGCAGACCTTTTGAATGGCTCATGAAAAGGGATAGAGTTGTATCACTCAGCTCCCTTGAGCCATAAATCCCATCAATTGTGGTCACAGAATGAGATTTTAAGGCCAGAAAAAATCTGATTTTTGCTGTACTCAAAGCACTATTTGATTTTGATGATTTTCATCTATCTGTTAATGTACTACAGACTCAAAGAGGTGGAACACTTTGCCAGTGATGCAATGCGACTGAGGGTTTTGGGTTGGCGTGTAAGTATATGTGAAATAACCAGTCACACGAGCCATCACTCAACTATGAATGCAGCTTTCTTTGCGTGTCAAGTACGCTTCAACACGCAAAGAAAGCTGTTTTTATTCTTCTTATTTATTTTAAGCAGAAGCCCTGGATCTTTGACACAAGATGATATCTATGGACTGAATATGTGTAGAGAATAAAACAAGCCATGGCCACTGAACAGCTGGTGATTAAGATTGTAAACCTTGACTTCACTCTTGACCCTTTTGTGAATGATGATAAAGTTTGTGTTTTAAACTTGTACATTTCAGCCATGACATTTGCTCACCTTTCCTCCTAAATTTCCCATACGAGCCATCTGAATGAGATACTTCTCAACAGCGTCAGCCTTACTTGGTTTTACCAAAGCAAGATTGCTCACTGAAAAGACAGAATTATTTATACACAGTTTTGAGTATATATAATACCATCCATAAACCAACTTAAATGTTTGCTTGAATAATGTAATGTATAATTCTGTCACTACTGCTAAATGACAAACTTTGTTTGGATATTAAAATACATTCTGCATCTGGGTGGTACTTCTTTGCTGGTTTGTTTAAATACATCAATGCCGGTTAATTAGTTTTACAATGCATTGACCTCACCAGACGTTTAACTTTGTTTCCTTTAAATTATGCTTTTCCAAATTTTTGAATTATTTTTCCTCGAGATAACAAAGTTATCAGACTTACATCTTGCACGAGCAGACTGGTCTAGAACCTGAGCCAATATGGAGTTCCTCATTTCTGCTTCTCTGTCAAATAAATAATTGAAAAGAGCAAAACAAACATTATTAACCATTTGGCAATGAGACAGGCAAAAAAAAAAAAATCAAATAGAAAAGATGTTGTACACTGCCTACAGATTGTAATCGGATAGAAATAATTACATTGTTTTCTACCAGATGCAGTATACTTGCCACAGCCATCCGAGTATTCATGGCACCCATATTCTACTCACTCTATAGAGTGCATGCTCGTATAAAATATATACATATAAACACATACAAACTAATGCAATTCACTAGAAATGCACTATAATTACACAGTAAGTGATATTTTTATCTTGGGCTTTTGAAATGAATCATAAACTTACCTTTGCTTGGCCTCTTCTTGATGATTACCTGAAGAGTCCTGAAATGATATATTGAATAGCTGTCACATTAAGGCTCTTGGTCATGACAGTAACAGACCCTTACAAGTAGAAGAAGAAATGCCTTTATTGTCACATACAGTTGTGCATAGCGCACAACATCAGCAAAATTTGACCACTGCCTTTAACGCATCATGGATGCACCATGAGCAGAAGGCAGTTAAGGAACAGTAGTTGGGGGTTCGGTATCTTGCTCAACAACACTTTGACAGGCTAGGAGGAACCAGGACTTGAACCAGGAATGTTCGGTTCCGGGGCCGACCTGCGCCCCTCTGAGGTAATGTTTAAAGGTCTGACATTCTACCACAGTGATTACAGTTAGCTTTATAATATTGACTAAGATACAGTTAACACTGAGATCATCAATACTAAGAATGGTAAACCACAATTTTATTGTCCAGAGCGTACATTAGAAGATCCCAGCTCATTCAAACCAAATAAACCCAACATAGAGTACTGAGGAGTGTAGTTCTTCCGTTTTGGAGTTTGAAGCTTCTTATAACAATGATCCTTCAAGTAGAAGAGCTGAGTTTTGTTTCAGCCTTTAGAAAAGATCAAATAATACTTGCTCTGGGCACAGAAGCTAATAAAGGGCTTTAGAGACTGAAAACATTTCAATTCAACAAACAAATAGGTGACAGCATTTCTGACTTTTTCAACTTAACCTAGCTCTGATGAACTAACAATGGTTCAGTGTGGGCATTGTAACACAACATACTGTCACATCCCCAGACTAGTTTGCGTTTACGTATGTGGATTCTCTCTCTCGCTCTCTCTCTCTTCTGTTGATCATTGAAAACGATATTATCAACGTACACAATGCAGTCACAATCTTGGGGGGAAATATAACCTGAGCTGAATAACTGGTTATCTGTCTGATTCTGAGTGTGATCATGATTTAAGGGCAGAATGCCAAAATATTGAGTGGATAAAATAGGAACTGGCACATCCCTCAGAGGGGTGTGCCCTGTCCTGGGTGAACTGTGCTAGGATTAGCGATACCCTTTGTTTTGACGACAGACTCTCTCCCAGCAGTTGTCGACGGCTGGTTTCTGTTCCATGTGAAATGGAGCTGGTGAGCTATGAATGTCCGTGAGGAGAGAGCCAGAGTTGAGCTCAGGGCATTGGTTCGGCTACATATAGTTAGCTAGCAGCTCCTGCTGCAGCTCCTTATAGGGTGTTTGCTTGCACGCTTTCCTGCTCCTGCCTCAGCCTTACCCCGTGCTTTGCCTGCAGCTCCGCCATCCTTTGCCGCCGAATTGCTTCCAGTTCTTCGTCCGCCATGTTTTACGACAGTTGTGGGGCTCCAAACTATTGAAAGGGGCTGAAACAATATAACAATAAACATGCAAACTTCCAACAGGAGAACAAGGCCCTGCCTTGTTATGGGGAAATAATCACCGCCGATAGCCGGATGGGCGCAGGCTGAACATATCGAGCACAGAGCGGTTGGTCCGGTCTCGGTGCGGCACTAACCAACATAGCTCATTGCCGCCACCTACTGAAACGGTATCCGCCACTGCACAGTTCTGATCACGTCCATACATATAATTCCACAGTCAGGTCTTCAGAATTGCTTTCTACTGATCCCCCTGCCCATGAGACATTATAATAAAAAGCTAATATACCAAATAACTTTATTTTTTAATTCTTTCTAACTTTAATTTTTTTTTTATGTAAACATGTGATTTCTTCCTTTCGATCATCTCCCATCTTCTTAATCCCTTCCATCATGGTCTTGTTCCCGACTGTGAAATACCAAGTCCATCAGTATCTTTTTTTTTGCATACTTTGTGTTTTTTGTTCATCCCTGGACTTTTCTGAACTGTTTCATTTCTGTTCTTCATAAATTTAAATGCTCCTGTCATTTGCACACATCCTCTTTACATTTATTATTCAATTTCTACTGCTTCTTGACACGCTTGGAGGAATACACAACAAGTTCTCTTGTTTATTTATCTAGTTTCTGTAGAGGTATGATCATTAATCTGATTAAGAATATGGAAACCTCTTTCTGGTATCTTTCACTCAGACAATGTTGTATCAGTATGTACCTTCCAGAAGATTGGATGTAGTTACTACAAACCAATGCAGGATCAAGAACAGAATTATTTTCCAGCAGCAACATTTATCCTTATTTTATCTGTCTTTAAGCACTCTTGACCCATCCTTTATTCAACATGTTTTCTATGAATTCCCCACCTGTTTCGTTACTCCCCGCAATATGGTAAGTTCATTGCAAAGCACAGACCATTAAATGCCTCTGTTGTCATGTCCTTCGCGTTCTACAAGGTGAGTCCATTCAACACCTTTAATTTCTTCCTTTTAATCCAAACCTCTATGACAACAAACTTGCTTTGTAGTGAATCGTGTAATGTAACCTTGACCCCTCTTTCTCCTCGATCCTGTTTAATTTACACAAATTCATGGAATGCAAAACCAAATTGCTTTTATACACATTAAATTCCTGCTTTTGTGCTTCCACAACATTTTTTTTTACGCTGTCCGTTGCCAGTTGAACCTGCACTCGGTTCAGTTGTATTAAGTCTTATTTATTTATGGATAATTGTTTTTGATATTCTTTTGCACACTGAAATTGTCTCTTTAGTTCTCAGTTTCAATATCACCATTTTAGATTATAACAATCACACGCACTGCTACTCTGAAAATTATCTGGATAATCTAAATGTCAGATTTAATTTCACCTTTCTTGTTGAGGTCAACAGATTCATTTAGCTTATCACACTGTTCTAAATGCATTTACACTTGTCGGTTCTTTTTTTTTTTTAATGGCTCCCCAGGCTGCTTTTCCTATCTGGTCAGGTTTGGCAGCTTCTGCATGTTAATCTGCTGGATTTGTGCCTCAAGTTTTCATCCACAGTTGCAGTATTTTGGCTGCTCTCCTCCCCCAGCTTCCCTTATCTTTGCTGCATTTTACATTTAGCAGATCTTGTCCTGTCTTTCCCTTTTTGCAGAGACTTGCTGCATGACTGAATTCTAGGCATTTGAAAGATCTTGTAATATTTGGGATATTGTATAATCCTTTATATTTTTATGCATATTTTATGTATTGAAGATATTTCTCTTAAAATTGTTTTGAGGTTGAATATTACTAAATGCCCCCCACCCTCATTCAGCATTTATACCTGCAGATATCTAAACAGGTTCTTCCCAGTTTTTCTTATCAGAGATCTATAATGCTACGGTTGTCACTAAACCTATGCCTTCTGCTATTTTCACACTCTGTCGTTTACTTGACACAACCCATTAGCAGATCCACATTCCCAGAATTTGTGCAATTCCATTTCTTAAAAATACGCCTGGCAATTTGTTGGCTTTAAATGGGTCAAGCCCCCCTTCAAATCTTGTCACTACATTCAGCAATTCTGCCTCTGGATTCTCAGCTTAATTTTCCTGTCCTGAGCTCACTCAGTTTAACTCACCATCTCTCCATTTCCTCTTCAGCCAACAATTAGCGGAAGGCTTCTCCACTTACTGCTATTCATCATCTCTAAAATCATCAAATCTATACTTGCCTCCTCATCCTCTTCATTAAACTCCAGAGTACTTACCCTAATCTGAATTTGAACACTCTACCCTTCTACCACAATAAAAAGAATTTGTAAAAGACTATCGTCCTGGACCTATAAAAGGCATCTATTGACAAACGTCCATTCCCACTCAAATTGTTCTGCCGGTCAAGTCCAGATGTTTCCACGCATAATTAGAAATCCTACAATCCGGACACGAATAACCAAGTCAACATCAAATATAATAATGTTAAGTATTATTATTTATTTATTATCATCAGAAAATAAACATTGGTAACTGTTTTCGTGGCGCTGGGAGGACTGCTCCTCGGAATAAGGCGAACTGTGAATTGGAAAATCTTGAGAGAGGCCACTTTGGGTTTTTCATCAGATACTGTATGATCTCTAGCTCCCTCTGTATGTGCAGTAAGAGAAACGACTCAGGAGCAGAGGAACATGGTACTTTTGGTCCGGGTCACTAATGGTGAAGACAATCTATATTAAGGCAAATAAAAAAGAAAAGCACACAGGAAGTACATGTGAGGATGATATAGACCGAGTTACAGTATCCAAGTAAGATTAGTTTAGATTCACAGATTTAGAATCAAAAGTAGTAGTAACTTCAAAAAACAGAAGACAACAGATACCGTGGGGGTTACATTTCTGAGCGACATGAGAACAGATCACAGGTTGGAGAACAGGAGGATGGGGATGATAACATAATATTATTCATCATTTCTCACCTCAACATATGGGTAAAAGCAGGTCTCCCCCAAACTCTCCCAGTACGGACCGGTCTCAAAGCGCATTTTATACACACCAGCTACAAACATTTGTTTTGTGATGAGCTCTGGACAACGGCCATCAGAATTTGTGGTCCTGTTGAGACGAAAGAAAGAAAAAATAACTTATTACAACATATCTAGCACTTACAAGAGATAAGATAAAGTAAGCAGTGCATGTGCGGTTTTGAAAACAAGGAAATAGGCAGATGTTACTGAAATAGATAAAACACAATTTATAAAATACAATTTACACAATTTAGTCTTTACTTCCAGTGTAAAGGATCGTACTGAAGTTCTTTGTTTCCCAAACAAACTTGACCCCAGATGTTTAGAACCAATAACAAGGAGAGCAGGATCAGTGTGTTGCAATAATGCCATAAGAAGGTTAGGGATATTATTTAAAATGCAGTATTTACGTGAGTGAGTCTTGGGGTTTGTATTGAGTAAGTATCAAGTCCAACAACATTTTGTTGTATTATTAAAAGTTGCAAACAAAGGATTTCATCTGAAGACAAATATTCATTGGTTGGTTCATGAACATTTCAAATGTTATGCAATCAAGAGCATGTCATACAAACTGATATTAATTATTCTGATCAGCGCTGTTTATATTCTAAGTTCAAAGCTTTGCACCACATGTGTGGAATGTTATGTAGTGTTGGATATTTGTAACATTTTCAATTCAATTTCAAATGCTTGAATCCTTATCAGCTCAGACGCCATCAAAATATGCTTTGATTAGCTTTTGATATTTCCATGATCCTGATGCAAGCAAGCTTTTAGCACTCAAATGCTTTGTGAATTTGTCTTAGACCAAAAACGGCAGCCTACCCAGTTTTAATCAAGCTCCAGGCTTCAGCTGAGGGGTCCTGTCGATACAGGCTGATGCCGATGTTAGACGCAGGGATACCCATTCCAGTATTCAGCACATGGGTGGTCAGAGGGCTGAGGGAGCCGGCCATTGCTGGGAACTACAGTACAAAGGAGCAAGACTTTGAAAGAATAATTAGTTTCTATGTTTTGAAGTTAATTAATGAGCCATTCTTATTCTACTGATTACACAGCTAGTTGCTCAGGCGGTTGGTTGCCTTGCTAAGTTGTCACAAAATTAATACGACCAATGTGATTACATTGGTTTCAAAGTTGTACAGAATACAGTACCAAGAATTATGCCAGAAATACCCCTTTTGGATTATAAAGTAAACCTTTTTTGCTCACCTTATTTTCAGGAAGAAGGTGGCCCTTGACTTTCTGCAGCCTCTGCGTACTCATGTGGTCTGATGAATAAAACACAACTGGGTCAGCAGTTCTAACCTAAAATTGAAATGACAAGGTTCATTTGACCATCTAATTTCTATAACACGCCATTCTTTCACTGCCCTATTCAGGATGAGGTTCAGTGCACATGTGCTTGTCCTGGTAAATCGAAGCCCAGTTGTGTAAGAGCACCATTTGTCATACTTTGAACTCTGCATAAACAAACAGGGGGGTCTGACCGGAGGTTGAGGATAATGCAAATGACAATCGATGGAGTTTATCTGGTTTTCTGACATCTGGTTAGCTGAAACAAGATTTCCCAGCTTATTTGTTTTAACAACCAAACTTACAGATTCACCACATTAAATGAGGTTGACAGTTCATTTCCTTTCTTCCTTGAGGACATGCTGCAGTCACTGACTTCGATTTTTATATGATAGCTACATGCTGGCGTTGGGTGCAGAGACATTAATGTACTTTTAATAGGCAAATATACATGACTGATCATATTATGATAAAGTATTTTAGCTTAACTTGAATTTCAAGGAACATCAAGCAGTGTGAATCTTAATCAGCCAATGAATCACAAAATTAAGTAACATTTTTATGTCTTGGAACAATCTCCAAAATGTCTGTCACATCTTCAGAAGAAGTTATTCAATCAATTTTACAATTTTGCTTGTTTTTTTCAATCGAATTTGCCTGCACTCAACAAACTATGCGATAAACACATCTGACGTTATATCACTTACATTTTGAACCTGCACTTGTCCCTGACTTTCATGTTTGTTTTCGTTTTGCTTTTTTTATTTTGCCATGTTATCAAGAGAACACCCCAAATGAGAGAAAGTATAATTTGATCACGCATTTTGATTTTTTTTGTATGTAACCACTGCGCAGCTGCTCACCAATTTAGTGATGTGAAATACTCGAAGATTTAGTATCAATCCCAGACCATAAAAATGCATGGCAAATAGCCGATACCCATACCAATAAATAAAAAAAGTGGAAGCATCATAAAATTGCTAAATTTGAATGAATTTCCATGACCGTTAAGTGTTTTTGTGACTTTTCCTTTGGATTATTATTCAGTTGAAATTGAAGTGGGGAAAAGTTTTTTTTTTACGAAATAGAAAAAAAAAACTTTGACCAAATTCAGCAAAGTTTGGGTTTGATAATAATAGAAAGAAAACAGGCCAATTTCAGCGTCGTTCAAAATAATGAAATAATGCCTGAACTCAACAAAGGTTGAGTGGTTTCCGCCTTTGTTTGCAGCCGAGTCACTTGTCAGCACATCATCAAATCACAAGAGAGAGGAGGAGGAGCTTAGTGTGCCTGTCTGCCACCAGAAAGCAGCAGCACTCAGTCACAATCATACGCGCACTAAAGGCAAAGGCTGCCAGGTTGCCGTCGCCTCGTTTACGACTGAAACTTCGATAAAGTCCCATTCCACCGGAATCGATATTTGCTGTTTTGGATCGACCCGCCCACCCCCGCTGACCATTACAGGGGGGGGGGGGGTTGGAGCACTTCCGCTTTTGTTTCGCTGTGGTTTTGACTGTTACTCTGCAACCTTTTTGCCCTATTAGTTAACACACACACAAGGCTCAAATCATCTGCCTCGCACACGCCTCGAGAATACATACCGATCTCAAAGCCAACAGACAGCCGAGCGAGGCTCAATGAAATCCCCGCGCGTGGACAACAACGACACAGTCAGCCGTTTGCACCCGTCACCGCAATAGACCTCGAAAGTAACTCACACATACCATGTTACTGTCACCTCAGGTCATTGATGCCCCGGGTCGGATGAATTTGTGAGAAATTTCTTCCACTACAAAGCGTCCAGCCCTCATGCCAGGCTTGAGACAAAAACTCGTCGGGCAGCTTCCTCGACAGGAGCGGCTGCAGCGCACCTTGTTACCGTAATGCCGCTTTTTTTTTTTTTTTTTTTTTCCCGCGCAGCCGAATTTCTCATCATATCTGCCATGCCTCCGTACCTGGATAGGAAGATAACGTGTTTCTAAGATTTCATATTTTTGGTATCCAGTTTTAGCAAGTGCTAAAAAAGCATATTAGGAAAAAAAAAGCGTTTTACTTGTTTGATGTAAATCTCCAAAGTTGCTATTAAAATAAAAGCAGTTCAGGGTTTCGTTTTGTCAGTGCAGGAAGTCACTCACTACAAGCACATACATGCACACACACACACATACGGACACACAGATAACCTTTTTTTTCATACATGTGCAAATGGTGTACCTGTCAAGTACGATGTAGTTGTTAAAAAGAATGTGAAAAACTGAACAGAAATACCTTCATTTCATGTCCCCTCATCGCTGTTGTTGTTTCAATCTCTCAGTCAGGCTCTACAGGATGACAGCGATGGGAAGATCTGGTCGAGTACTAGCAACATTTCGGATGGAGAATGTCTTATCCATATATCTATCATCCATTCCTATGTAGACTCATTTATATACTCTACATAAGAATGAATGATATAATAGCACTTATTTTTTCAAAACATTTGCTGATATCGGATTTGAATGAGAAAGGAAATTGCAGTGATTATTTTCGGAATCTGAATGGTCATTTCTTTCTTTCCATCATTTTTCAGTAATTACTCATTTCAGTATTCAAATTGAGTCTTTTAAAAGCCTAGTTTGGGTAGGAAATGACAGATTGGCGGAGAGATCGAATGCTCCTGTGCACAATCACGTCCATGTGCCCGCGGATGTTTTGGGATGGGGGAGATTCAATACCTTTTTCTAGCAACTCAATCTAAGGGAGATGACAATACACACTATTATCAGCATCGTTGTGGTTTGTCCAGTTAAGATTAACTGAATAAAGTTAAACATTTGCACACATGTTTGTCTGTGTTTGGTGCTTTTCCTCCATTTGTATTTGTCTGCAAGCAAAATGAAAACACACTTCCATCAACTTTATTTGTAGTCAATATGAAAATACTTTTACTACTGTGACAATTAGTATTTCCAATTGATTCATCTTGAGAATGCAAACAAAAACATTTACCACCATAGGAATCAAAACATACCTGTTCTCTTTGAAAAACATATGAGAAATCCTAAAAGCAAACCAAATCAGACAGCTGAACAGTTACAGTAAAGTTTACAGTAATACACAATATTACACACTGAACTGGGCTCTGCACAACATTGTGCCAAATACATGGTGGAAGAGAGTGATAACATTCTTCTTACTCCTTAAAGTACTTAAAATACTGGAGAACGGTGTTGCTGTGTGGTATTCACACTTAAAGAAAAACAGCATACTGATACATATAGAAAACAAGTGCTTGCTCTCTTCAATGACAACAGTATGACTTTATCGCAGATTTATTTGTTGTTGTTTTTTTTCTCTAATATCTTTGATGATGGTTTCTCATGATTTTCATCAGGCTCTACGCTGTTTGTGCATGGGCTAACATGAGGTCCTTTATTAACAGTAATTCTTAAACATTCTGGGAGGAAAAAGTGGTGGGGGAAACTGTCAAGCAAAGTCAATGACTGTGCCATAGATTATCATGTGCACGGTCAGAATCGAGCAGAAATCCAGCTGGTCCTTTTAGAGACTGGTGTTTGGTTTAGTGTAGACTGTGACCCAGGGTCTGTCTGTTTAATGCTGACCTGGGTTTCTTTTCGAGTACTGCTGACAGTTGACATTGAGTGATCTCGTAGGGCTGTTAACTAATCAAGTAAAAATTCCTTTAGGTTATAATTTCAGCATCCACAAAATTTTATATGTTTTAACCTTCACCACCTTGTGTTTGCTGTCATTTAGAACAACGTTATGAATGAGATTTATCTCTTATTAATCTGACGGGACTAATTGCCCTCAATCGCATGGATGATTACTATAAGTCACCTGTATCGTGATTTTGTTTTTTCATAAAAGCGTCATGATGAACGCCCAAATGACCGTTATTTGATATGTGCACCTTCGACAGAGTCTCTAATAAAGGTGTTTGTTTGACCGTTGTTATTCTCTTCCTCAATGGTTGGCACTTAATCCATGTCTTCTATAGGTTCCAAGTCTTCAGGCCTCATATTTCCTCTTCGGGGTCGGAGCTGTGATTGCTCATCTGTCACAGGCAAATCCAAGACAGAAGAGTGAGATAAAAGTTTTCATAAAACTGCCAGTTCAGAATGACTAAGTTGAATATCTTTATCAGAGGATTAAATGACAGTTATTTATGAATTTTGGATTCCAAAAGCCTCACAAGACCATAGCTGACTTGTTGACCTAAATTAACCCCTATTCACTTAATATTTATGTGTAATTCAGCATGACTGGTCATAACAATACTTTTTGCATGTTACTACTTCGATAAATAAACCTATAACTAAAATGTTCACAGTAATACCGAACATATTATGTTATGTATGTTATTATGTTATTACTATGTTTATGACAAAGGCAATAATTGAAAGGACAGTACGGACGCCCTGTATGATATTGATTACAGTCATCAATTTATATAATATAATATAATATAATATAATATAATATAATATAATATAATATAATATAATATAATATAATATAATATAATATAATATAATATAATATAATATAATATAATATAATAATATAGATTAGTGATAAATGGGTCCTTACAGGTTGGAATTATCACTTACTGATTCTGTATTTATTTCATAAATCACCCTGTTTTTCAGAACAGTATAGTTACACATTTGATCCAATTTGTACATTACTTATTTATTATTTATCATTCATCATTCTTCGTTGATGCATTGTGTTTTTTTTGACTGCCCACTTTTGCTACCGAAGCAGTTTCCGCTTTATGTGACAGAGGAACTATGATATCTTTTACCGTGTAGTGGTCATCCTCTGGCTCCCTAAGGTCAGGACTCTCCCTGTGCTGTCGATGGCGGGAGGCGGGTGGTGACAGGGAGGAGAGGGAGTGCTCCGGACTGCTGCCTGACAGCGCGTAGGGTGAGCCAGTTGGACTGTCTGCTCTCACGGGAGACCCTGCAACAAAGAAGTGAAAACACACAAGTATCGTCTTGCTTTGTTCAGGCTGAAGGTGCTGTGTTTGCGCTGTAGGACGAGGAGGAACCCTTTTGAAAAAGTCAATTATTTGCATCAGATGTCAGGCCGAGTAGAAGTGACGGAATAAAGGTTAAAAAGGGGAGATAATGATCAGACGGGAAAGAGACAGCTGAGGCAGACGGTCAACAACAGGGAAATCAAGAGCAGTGGTGGGAAATACATTAATTTGAAGATGAGAACTATCAGTTGCTCCGGGTGTTGAAGCAGAGAGCAAATGTATTTTTAGCATGACTCTACAAAATGCTAAACAATTCTAAGGTCAAAGGTGTTTTTCACAGGTGAGTTGCAGTGCAGTGGAGGTGGTACTGATGCAAAAATAGCTACAAAGTATTTTTCTGTATTTTAGTTGTTGGACCATTGAACTAAGACTGAGGCTACTGGTCAATAAAGTTTATCTGAACCACTTTCTTGGGCTGTTTCTTTCTCTTGTTAGCAATTATTAGTTTGTGCTGAATGTAAGTGGAAGGTGCCAAGAGTCTTTAACTCTTTAAATCAACTGTTGTTTCTGCATTCAATTTGTCTCTTTTTTTAACCATGATTCTGCCTATGCAAAATTGTTCCCACCCTACACAGAACATACACACACACACACACACACACACACACACACACACACACACACACACACACACACACACACACACACACACACACACACACGCACACACACACACACAGACAAACACTGCAGGGGATAGTCCAGCATCTTGGGCTGCAGAGAACAATGTGTTTTGTTCCTTATAATGGGTGTGGCAATGCAGTACATTGCACTCATAGATTCCTGGAGATTGCAATCCAAAATAACTTCGATTAAGGTTGCAATTGAATTAGCTGAGGCTAATCAAGCAAAAATCCCCACAGCTGCCTTCATCCAGAGTCAGCCATAAAATGTTTTTGATATTGAAATAGATTATGTATCATTCAATCTCACCTCTATTTGCCTCCACAGTCTGTCTGAATGAAAGGCTCACCTTTGTGGTCGTTTCTCTGTGTGTCCATCCTGTCAAGACTGTCAAGCAGCCCATCGATCTGTGTCTTTATCAGAGTCAGCTCCTTTTTAATCACCTGCAGCTCCTCCATGCCTACTGCACGGACAGAGAGTGTGTGAGAACCAGGAAGCATGTTTAAGGAGAGCTTTTCATGTGTAAATTAAAAACAAAAATAGTTGCTTTTTGACTCTGCACTCAAAAATGGCACAGTGCTTTATTTTTGGAATTGAGATTGCAGATGTTCCAATATTTGAAATAGAGCTATCTGTTTGCAGCTTGCTGTCAGTCAAATTGTCTCATCTCTATTACTTACACTTAGCTGTGGATGAACTACTGGATTGGGCTTTGGAGCTTCTGGAGTGTGTCCTGTCTCGACTGTGTCTGTGCCTGGAGGAGTAGGAGGAGGAGCGGGAGCGCTTGGCCAAACTGGGTCCGGTGGGCAAAGGAGACAGAGACGCAGGCACACGCTGGTAGTCATACACCCTGGGAAATGTATTAGACACCAGTTGAAATGAACAGTAGCATGACTTACTTTGTGTCATTTAAAATACTGTGATGTGTCTTCAGTCTGAGGGAGATCTGTGAGCTGTGAGCCCCTGGAGAAGAATAGCGGACGAATTTAATGTTTTGTTTAAACACTGATCTACTGTAGATCAGTGGTTCCCACAGTGGGTCCCTGGGGGGGTAGAGACACAGATGGCAGAGTGGTGTACGCAGACATACAACCCCCCGCTCCCTCTTCCCCTAAAGCCACACACACAAAGTTAAGCATTGTATTGCTTCAGAAAATAGAATATTTTGTAATTTCTTAATGAACTACTTTTTTTTGCAGGTGTGTAAGTCATCTATCAACATCTCTCACACAGTGTTTGAAAGTGCCAGCAATAAATTGTAAGACATGAATAAAAAAGGGCAAAATATTAAAAGAAAAGAGCAAGAATCGATGTAAAACAGACATGATAACACGTAAGACATAATTGTTACTTTAAAAGTCTGAACAGGAATGCATGTGTTTATACATGCCTAATATTTATATAGAGTACAGAGTTACAAGTGTCTGGCTCTTTTCTTTTGGAAGTTGTGACCTGAAAAGTTTCAGAATCCATGATCTTTATTTCACATTGATTTCGAAACTAATCAATGTTTACATTATCTGGATATCAGCCTAAGCCTCTTAAATTTGAGAACATCATGCATATAATTAAAATTGTGATGTTCATAGTCTTCATGAATAAAATGACTTGGCAAAGTCAGGTCCTGTACTGGGCTGGAACCCAGGACTGCTTTTCTCTCCTTTTTCTGGGCGATGTTGTTGTTTTGGTTGTCTTGTCACTTCACAGCCTCCAACGGGCCCCGGGGCCATCGGAAACTCCGTCTGATGTGGCTAGGATGAGAGTCAGCGCCGCCAAGCCAGTGGCCTCGTGGTCGACCCAGAACACACTGGAGGGATTATGCATTTTGTATGGCGCGTGAATCCCTTGGCGTCCCTGAGAAAAGTTCTGGATTGCATCTCTGGGGATGGGGACACCTGTGCTGACCTAATCAGTCTGTTGCTATGGCAACCTGGCCTTGGATAAGAGGAACCATGATGGATGGATAGATTAATTTTGGCATGAATGTAAAATCTCTGGTATGAAATCACTGCTGCTTCTGTAGGAAAGGTGTCATTCAGAAAATAAGATATACATAGAACTGCAGACGCGGGAGCAACGGGAAACGGCAGTTCAAGAGTAAAAGGGTATTTATTGTTGAAATTTCTCTGTCTTGTACCCACTTTCTCTGCTTCACTCCTTCTCTCCTGCTCTGGCTTTGCCTCCTCCCCGTGGACAGCTCCATGTCTCTATCTGTTACCGAATGTAATTGGTTCTGTCAGGACCAATCAATGGCTCGCCGCCAGGCTAGTAGTGCCGGTGACAGAGGTTGTATCACAGTCAAACTCTATCGCGGCTGCAGAAACGTCACTGTGTGCTTGCGCGCGCACGCGTGTGTGTTTATGCACGTGTGTTTTAGCTCGTGCTGCAAGAAAAAGAGTGGGTGTTGCACTTGAGCCGCAGAGTCATTTGACCTTGACACTCGCCGACGCCGAGAGCAGCGGAAAAGTACCGATGTAGAGAGTTGAATATATCAGACTCTCGTGTAGAAGCAGCAGTTCATTTCAAACTAGTCCTAAAACGCCATGTGTCGCATATATATTAGACAAAGAGAAAACAGCCAGTGTATTCAACAAGCCAACAACAGTGACATAGAGTTGGCTGTCACTGACACCGTCTGCAGATTTACTGATTGGGCGGTTTGTCTTTTGAACAGTCATTTAGTTAGTTTGCGCCTGGTTCCCTTCGAGGCCCCATTCCCCTTTGCATTCAACTGTTCACTGAAGCCTCTCCACTCAGGAGAAAGATCACTAAGCAAACTTATTTGCAATTCAGTGGCACACTGCACACACACACACACACACACACACACAAGCACACGTTTCGCTGTGTGACATGAGGATGAAGTGTATTAGGCCACCATAAGTGTGTGAGATTAGCGGCTTTGAACAGTGTCCATGTGTGAAGACACAGAGACCAAAGACTTATGGGAGTTTAAAGTCCGTCAGAGCTGCGTTTTTTTCAGTGGCACACAGACAATGTGTTGTTACGCTGACTTTCAAGTGTCATCTCAGAGAATGGAAGCTCAGGCAGTTAGAGAGGATTACAGAAAAGTATGGGAGAGAGTGTTTGTCTCCATGGATTAGACCCCACACGAAAAGCAGCTTTGTCAGCTCAAGCTGTTGTCTGTGTTGAAAGACACTTTTCTCTCGTGTTTTTACACCGGAGGACAGCAGACCATATCGTTGCTCGTTCTCAGGTTTTCAACGCGTGAAAACAAGAAAACACCAAAAAAGAAATTTGTACACTTTCCGCACAAAACCGCACGCATACTGCACATGGATGCATGCACACATGCACAGCTGGCAGTTGTGCTAGTCGGCAGCATGGGGAATAATCATGCACTGTGCGGGTAAAAACCAAATTGAAAATCAGTGGTGAGTGTTTCCCCCTGAGCAAAGGCAGAAAAATGCAGAGCAAGGAAAACCAAATGAAAAAATCAGCGACAAAGAAAATATGACAGTTAATACCGCGAGCAACAGAGCATTAATATGTGTTGGAAAGTCTGTGTGTGTGTGGGTGAGTGTGAGACTGTGTCAGTGTTTATGAGTGAAGCCTGGGGGATGTAGGAAGGTCCCCAAGCAATTTCAGTGGCAGACCAGTAATACAGAAGTACTCTGAGTGCAGCTCAGTCTAGTAAATTTAAATAACTGGACTGTAAGTTGAAGCCGCATGGAAACAATACACTATTCAATGTTTTATGTTATTATGTAACGTTAAGGTGAGGTGGGGCGGTTAAATGTGCTCTTGACATTGTCCAGAAGCGCTGACTCTTAGGCAGTTAAAGGTCCGGCCATTGTCAAGTTTTGCATATCTCTTCCGATGACCCTGTCACTGTCCTGCGTATATCCTGGAAAAAAGAGGTGTCTTTTTATGCAGTTTTGGCTGTAGAAATGGGAACACGGTGTCCCAGTCTGACCCAGACAACATTATTTCAGGTAGTCTACAGTAGGTGGCGTTCCTGCTCGCGTTCTGCGTTTCTCCCCCTCTTATTTTATCATTGTCATCCAAGACAGTAATGAACCGAAAACACTTTATTGCGTTGCTAATATAATATGAAATATTCGGCTTGTTGCAGCACAGCTTAGCTTCTTTGAGCTACAGGGCTCTGCCTGTGTATTGTTTCTCCTGGAATGGGGGCAGCAGCTCGGGATTGTTCACTGACAGCTTTATCGTGGCTACTTTTTTTCAATCTGACTATGATTTATCTTGGACCATAAAGTTTTAGTCATACTCGGCCCATTACTGCCATGACCTCCTGAGAAATTACACAACAGCATACAAAGGGCTCCAATCATCATCTGTGCCGAGCAATCATTACCTCCTGCTCGAGGATGGAGGGTGACCATCGTAACTCCTCACATAGGACTGGAGCATGCAGATTCTCAGCCAGTTAAAAATCCGCATTCCAGATGAAAATGGCGTGCGAACACTTTGTCTGTATGTTACTGCAATGGACTCAGGTTGTTGACGGCAGGAGAGTCTGAGTGAACTCTCTGCCCCTTATTGTCTTCACCTAATGTCCAAAGCTGCATACGGCAATCCATAACGAGCGAAGCTCTTTTTAATTGTTTCCACATTCATTGAAATCCAGCAGAGCCATCACAATATTATTATGGTGTTGGATACTCTGTCTCTGGAATTAAATGATAACAGGAAAAATCACCCCGTGTTTGCTATGTGTTTGCGATTGAAAAATCATAATAAATCATATTTCTCAGTTTAGTGCTGATGGTGCTGGTGGTGCATAAGATTATGGATTTGTCTATACTGCTCTTTTGTTTGGTTTTGGATGCAGTGTCTTACATAATGCAATGTGGGTGGCACAGTGGTGCAGCGGTTAACACTCCAGCCTCACAGCATGACGCTTCCTGTTTGGATGCCGGTAGCTGACTGGGGCCTTTCTGTGTGCAGTTTGCATGCTCTCTTTGTGCCTGCATGGGTTTTTCCTCCCATTTTCCTCTCACGGTGTAAAAACATTCAGCGGGTTCATTGAAGACTTTAAATTGTCCCTAAATGTGAATGAGAGAGCGAATTGCTGTGTGCCTCTATTTTTCGGCGGTGTGATCGACTGGTGGCCACCGGCCTTCGCCAGTGACAGCCGGGATTGGCTCCAGCATCACCACAACCCTGTGTGTGGAATAAGTAGTACAGACAATGAGTGTATGAAACAGTTAGTAAGGGAATAAAGTGGTCATTTAGGGAAATGCAAATTTTGCCAATTGTCGCTTCATACAATGACTGCAAATTGAAGTGTGTGTGTGTGAGTGTGTGTGTGTGTGTGTGTCAGGGAGCGATCATTACTTTGGATAGAAGGGAATGTTGTGACTAAAATGCTAAATGACTGACAACGCGTCCACGCTCCGTGTCCCCGTGACAGACAGAGACACGGAGCGGACACCGGAGGTGGGATGAGGAGCAATGTGTTCTTTTAGCTTCCTTCAACATGCAGACACGTAAGAAGGTATATGACCTGCCATGCGTGGCTCTCTGACAGTACCTGTCATAGTAGTCCTCATGATAGCTGTCATAGTCCAGGTCAAACTCGGCTCTGCAGGAGAGGCAAAGGGAGAGAGAGAGAGACAGAGAGGAGTGGGTTAGGATGGTAGCTTGTAAAATATTTGTAAAAGGTACATGATTTCCTGTAAGCGTGTGAATGTGTGTGCCTGTGTGAGTCATGACAGAGTTATAGGGTACAATCACTTCATCTGGAAGGAATACAGTGTTCATGATCTCTAGCCAACTGGAAAAAAGCCATTGGATTTGTTCTGCTGCAGCATCCAAGGTGGAAAATCCATAAAGATGGTCTTGTTCTCCAACTGTAGCGCCTAATGAACACAACCCCATGTTTGAGCTGTGAGGGAGAGAAAGCAAAAGGGACTCTAAGCCCGAGTGAGATCATATTCTGGTGTGTCAGACCTCAGCATTCCTCCCTAATCCCTGCACAGTGTCACTAATAATCCCTCACTCTTTGTCTCCCTCACTGACTGACTACGTCTTTGTCTTCCTTCTATTTAACCGTGATGGTTTCTTTATTTTCAATTTGGACTGAACTCACCTCTCCTCTATGTTCCCCTTTACTTTGGTGCTCGATTCAAGTCTTGAATTATTGAAATAAATATTTTTTTAGCTCTACTTTTTTGTGCATGCATAGTTAATGTTCAAGGAAACCCTACATATGTTTTTTGCAGTCAATACATTTTTACCCCTGCAAAATTCTTACAGTAAGTGATCAATATCGATTACTTACTGTACTTACCTCGATACCGAATATATATCAACCTAATTTTTCATGCTAAATTTTTTCAATGCTCTTCAAGCAGTGTAAGTGAATGAGGCCACACTCTCTCCTCCAACTGGCTACGGCCAGGACGATCCTTGATACAAGGACACAGGACCTCATAAGACACACAGTGATTTGGGTTCACCCCCCTAGCTTTCTGTCAGCTGCTGGTTTAGAACGGACACTTGACAAAATCGGAACCCTTCTGACACGAACCTTTATGTGCCTGGTCACTGTGTCACAGATGGATTGAGAGTGGCCTTGCTGTTTGCTCCCTCAACTCTTCGATTTTGGCTGAAATCATATTTCCATGTGTTGGGGGAAGGGGGGGGGTGGTCAGGATATGAAAAGACTGTGCAATTTCCAGCAACCCAAGCCCAGTGGGCATGTAACTGAAACCATGCATGTCCCGGCTGCACCCGATTGAACAAACACTTTGCTGGATTTATGTGGCTTATATTTCAAACCAGAACCATGATCGTAATCAGCTTTTTACCCTTTTTTTTCAGTTACCCTAAAATCAAATTTGGCAGGGTCTGATTATTTTTTGTTTTTATTCGACAATGACCCATGTTGGGATTTACACCTCAGTGTTGGATTCCCCCTTACACTGAACATAATATGACCAAGTCAACATTTAGAATGTTGGGATGTTATGCCTTACTGGAGCTCAGTTCCAATGTCTCAGGGAGTACAAGACTTTATAAACAAGCAAATATGACGGTCTGTCAATGTGAGTGCATTCGGTTAATCAAAGATATCTGTAAGCTCATCATTGTACTAAAATATGAGTGACAATGTGCTATTTATTTATTTATCTGTTTATTCATTTAAAGCTTAGACTTTTGGGAAACAAGCGTGACATAACCCATTGCCTATGTCTCTCTGTGGTCAGAGAAGAGCTTTCATAACATATATTTCTTCAGCTCCCAAGACATGCCAAGTTACACATCTTGGTTGCACACTCACTCGTCAACAAAACAAAAATAACTCGAAAGTCACATAAAGAAATACCACGTGTAATGGAGGAGATCTGGTTGTTGTGCCAGCTGCTTTTGTCATACCTGCTACCAACATAGAAGACTTTAATATTCAGGTATCCTTTTATCTCATGCATGAGTTAAGGACATACGAGGATGGAGAGGAGAAGGGAAAAAGACAAACATTAGCTCCACTGGCCTTGACTGTGCTAAGCTTTTTGCTCTCCAAGTGAATTCAGCCTGAAGAGAGATTGAAAATAACAGCTATTCACCAGAGTCTTCACTGAGGGGGAACTAAGCTGCTGTTCACTCCGCTTGCTTCTTCTGTTCTGGCATTCAGCGTTTTAACTTTGAAACTACGCCCGTGCCTTGTCTGAAATGCGTTTCACCATCCCAAGGCCAGAGCTATGAACCTCATGCCTTGGAGTGGATTAATGACTAAAAAACTAATAAATGAATACACAGCCTTTCTTTTCCTAAAGAGTCAGAGAGAGGTCAGTTTTTTTCATTTGTCTTAACAATTTGTGCACGTGTGTGTCTTCTTCCATAGACAGCCATGCATAGATCCATTTGCTGCAGAGTACTTTATTGAGATGTATTCATTTCATTCTACTTTCACTCTTCATTTCTTATTGAATTTTCAATGACAATGCAGCTAAAGACGTACATGTACAATTCATGAATACATAGTTATTACATCTTTCTGGTCACAGACTTGGCCCTGATTTGATGTATGTTGACAGCATGCAATGTGAAATGCTAAATGGGTGTTATTAATGGGAGTCCCCATGTCGTTAAACGGTTCAGAATATTAAATCCGCTGTTCATGTTGACGCAAATAATTCCAATATGAGGCATCAGCCTTCAATGAAGAATGACACAGGGGTAATAATGCACATGTTATTTCTCCATTGCTCATATGTTTCAAATATATTCCTATAAATAATGCCATTCTTTGGATCCCCCACTGCCGGCACAGTTTAGAGGCTAATCTCAGATCCGGCAGTGGCCATGGTGTCTCATACAGCTGCCGTGTCTCCTCAGAATTTTTAGACCAGAGGAATAAAGCAGGGATTCACATAGTTCGATTGTGATCTTGAAGGTCAGAATTGAATATTCACTTTGGTCCTCCATGGCTGACTCACTATCAGTGAATGCGCCGACAATTTGTAGTTATAAAGGGCAAATAATGCAGTGTAGAAAAATTCAAGGATTAAACAGTTAATATGTTAATGATGCTGTTAACACTGAATGTTGAATGACAAATGTTAAGTAATTCATTTTTTACCTAATGATGACCGGGCCTATCAAATGTGTCACCAGGGTACAGTAACAATATGATATAAATAGGTATTTTCATGCAATTCACTGACGACAAACACAGCCCATTTAAACTGTAATTACCTCCAAATGGAACTGAGTGTATGTGTGTACGTGTGTGTGTGTGTGTGTGTGTGTGTGTGTGTGTGTGTGTGTGTGTGTGTGTGTGTGTGTGTGTGTGTGTGTGTGTGAACGTGCAAGAGTTTTTGTGCGTGCGACACAGAGAGAATGAGGGAGAGACGGTGGGAGACAGATGGATGCAGGGTCACTAAAGGCTAATTAATTTCTTTTCATAATTTTTCAAGTGCCAAGGCAATCCATTAGACATGGCTGACTATAAATCATGTCTCCCTATGTGTGTGCGTGCGTGCATGTGTGTGAGACGTGTAGCCTTCTGTGAACAAAGAATCCAAAAGATTTCCTACAACATGCCCACCCAACACCCACCGAACGCACAAAATTACACAGTTTCACAGCAGCTTCACATGTGGAGGAGCCCCGGAGATCCTGTGTGTATATGAGTGTGTGCTCACGCGTGTGTGTGTTGGGTTGCGGGAAATGAATAATCAGAGTTGTCATTCAAATGAGTTGAACCTTGACGGATGCAATTCAGATCTTACTGGCAATGAATCAAAGTGACACTTAAAGAAACATTCTGGTTCTCTTTTTTTTTTATTGTGACAGCCTTGGTGAGAAACCATCAGGCTGATATCTTGTGTCTTTCAATTCTGTATAATTCACAACAGTGACTCTTCACATTTGTATAGTTATCGGACTGAGTTGATAAAATTCTAAAGAATATCTACAAAGACTGGCACAGGAGACATATTGAGTCTAAAAAAGGAAAGCCACTCCACGCATCCGGTTTGTTTCTCAGTACAGCACTAAGTTGTAACAGTTTGTCTGGCCATGGGAATATGATGTGTCATTGTAATGATATTGCTTAGCTTCATCATCGTAATTTTTTCCATTTGATAATTGTATTATGTATATCTGGGTTTTTATGATATTAAATGAATGCATTTCACCTCTTGCAAAGATTCATTCTAGAATATTATTTTGTTGACTACATGAACGGTAATCTCTTTCACTGCCTTCAACAAAGCAGTCATGAAATACAGACGTGTCTTCATTAAAGTCAAGTATACACTGTATGTTAGTCATTGAAGGAATTGCTGTGACTTTGCGCTCAGTGGAAGTGAGCTATCAGTTCATGACACATTTTATTTGCTGTTCCACGCATTAAGTTAATCAGAATAGTGTCCCGACTCTCCGGCTGTAGTCAAGTGAATATGAATTATGTATTTGCTTTGATTCTTTCGTCCAACTTTCTTCACTTGCCACAGAACCCTGAGAGGACTGATTTTCTCACATGGAGAAACGGGGGCGTTGCTTTATTCAATGTCACTTGAAAACCCCTTTGTCCCAAATGTCACAAAAATCCTCAAAGCAGTATCTCCGGCAGGAGGGGCCTTTGCCGCTGGATGCTTTGCCCCGCCCACTGAGTCTTAGTCTCCTCGGCTAACGGTGAAAGACTGGCTGTGGGCAGCAGAGCTCTTTGAGAGATCCGTCCACTGTGACAGACTGTATCATAGACTGGGGTAGTGTGTTACTGTAGTCAGTATTTCGCTGACATGTTCACGTTTTGATGAGCACAAAATGTCATATGTCCGTGAGTACATGTGTACTTCAGTGAGAGCATTACAATTTCCTTCCTCCCTATAAAAGGAAGCTGTCTTTTCACAACTTTGAGCCACTGTCAGGTCTGCACATTATTTTACTTGCACATTATTTGACCTAATGCTTCACATTTGTGCACACATTCACAATAAAACCATGGAATTTATAAAGGAGTTAACACCATTACCATCACCATTACCTTTGGATCCAAACATACAGTACAGTCTCTGGCACACAAAAGCTAACGGAACATGTAACAAGGGTTAAACCAAGGCTCTCCGTGCATGTGTATGTTCCACCATATTTCATTACACTTTCGAACCGGTGCATTCCAGTAAGTCAATCAGAAACCTGCTTCACTAGGACCGAACAGCTCCTGCAGCTAAAAAACGCACATTGTGTTTACAAGTACCGTGGCCTCCTACCAGGCATCACAGAGAAATTCAAGGGGAACATAACCAAGCAGAATAATCAAGGCAGAACATATTGGAAAACAACCTGCACCATCGCTTGGATACTGAAAACAGCATGCAGACAAAAAAAATAAATAAAAGAGAGAGAATAGATTACGGTTTTTAAAACCTGCATGGACGATTTTTTTTTCTTACCCGGCGATGGAAAGAAAAACTGCATTTGTGTTTGTGCACTGACAATTAGAAGAGCGAGAAGGAAGGACAGGGGACCAGAGGATGTTCAGGTTGAGTAGAATCGGGACGAGAACAGAGCAGCTTTGATGGGGGAGGAGAGTGAGGAGGGGGAGATCAAGCGAGCGCTGGCAGCTCATTCTCCCTCTGACACTTTCTACGGATAGACGACACTAATCTACTCCCCCCTTCCCTTTCATTTAATCACATCACCGGTTCTCTCCGTTTCAGAGACATTCATCATTTTATGGACTGTACTTACAGTTTTATTTTTTTTTATAAACATCAGTGATGCCTCCCATACACCATGGAATGAAGAGAGACATTTGAAAATTGTATGTCATTACAAAATAAAATATCCCCCATTAATGCTCTGCCACAGGACAAACAATCATTTTGAATCATGTCTTAGTATCTACACGCCTCATCCTGTGGAGAATTAACGTTTGACAAAGACCATCTTCATTATTTCCTGAGAGCCCTCTTAAACAGCAATCACACACTCCGCTGATTTAATCAATAACTTGTTCAGTATAGCAGCCAATCAATAACATGGCACAATGTAATCAGCACCTTGATGCTCATTACTGCCTGGCTCTCCGCGCTGCAGCATTTAGATATGCAATATGTGGTGCAAACGGTGATTTACCGTTTCAGGCAAGAGCAAGAAAGGTACTTGAATAATAGCAACTCGAGGAGCTCATAAATGTGTATCCTCCATACATCCCTGGTAAATTATAGTTTGAGTGTAGTTGATTCAGTCTGAGCGAGAGAGAGGGCAAAATACGTAAGGGCCATGTTTCTTACTACACTCATCTTCCCTGTCATTGCTTTAAGTGGCCCTGAGTGGGTGACAGTCCTTCTGGGTTTGATTGTACGCAAATAGGAGGCGGCGAATACCGGAGAGCACGCGCCAGGCAGCACCTGAGAGAGGACCGAATAAACAGGTGTTAAAATGGTGACATGTTTTCCCCCTTTTCGGCCCTCTGGTCCATTTGGCCGTCAAAATGCGTTTCCCTCTGCATCCCTGAAACCCGCAGGTTGTGCTCGTGGACGGTAAACGCGACACCTCGCCAGGAACTCGCTGGGGAAAAAGTGGAGTGGACAGACAGTGTGAGGAAGGATGAGTGGAGCGTTTGTCGATGAGACAAGAGGGACGAGGACAGGGAGAGGAATGAGCTACATCCTCCCACAGCTGTCAGGGTGTGGACATTCCTCACTGATACTGAGGGATGGTCGGATCAGGGGCGGGCGGCGGCGGCGACGCATGGCACGATTCCTCTCCAAGTAACCTTCGAGCCAAAGTATGTCACTGTTGAAATATTGAGTAAGTCTCATGAACGAGCAAGTGTCAACAAACACTGACAAGTGCTCAAAAATTGCAGCGGCAATGCTACTTCATTGATTCTCTGCGAAAAAACTCCAACATAACAAACACATTTGGCAGAGTAAGATGATCAGATAGTGGCTTCTAACACTGTTAGCGGGGAAACAGTGTCATTACATTGTGTAGCTATTAAATCTTAATGACATCATTCGAAGCTGGACTTTCACAAACTAGAAAGGAGAGGGGAGGAGAGGGAAGGGGAGGGGAGAGACGAGATGAGACGAGACTGTCTGTAGAAAAGATTAACATACTCTCCCTTTCAAATCAGACAGTGTAACAGGTGTTTACAGTAATTAAAAGCCAAAAATGTTTCATATTAATTGCTCATTTAGCCTCTTTTCAAAGGGCATTAACAAATGAATAATGCTGTGTTTGTTTGGAGGTCACAGTGGTGGGACTTCCCATAATCCAGTCTGACCAGGTGCCACATTTGGCGGGGCTCTCTTTGGCCCATTAAGGCAACAAAAGGACAAAAATAAAAATAAAAAAGCTCACTGAGCTAAAACTCCCAGCTATAAATCTGAATAACGCGTTGACAAACAGTATAATTTATGCATGTGCATTTTAAGTCCTCTGATGAGCATGCGTGTCCAGTATGTGGGTGTGTCTGCACAGCACATGTGTGCATATGCAGATAAGAGCAGCTTTAGCTGTATATGTGTGTGTGTGTGTGTGTGTGTGTGTGTGTGTGTGTGTGTGTGTGTGTGTGTGTGTGTGTGTGTGTGTGTGTGTGTGTGTGTGTGCGGGGGAGAGCACGCTTTCCTCTCTGGGTGGT
>CAAKHD010003522.1:78820-92566 GCA_901007705.1 Fistularia tabacaria
TATGTTTATGTAGGGAAGAGCGGATATAGCTGTATGTGTGTGTGTGTGTGTGTGTGTGTGTGTGTGTGTGTGTGTGTGTGTGTGTGTGTGTGTGTGTGTGTGTGTGTGTGTGTGTATGCGGGTGGTAGAACACGTTCTCCTCTTAGCGTTGGCAGCGTGGTCTAATCCACCTGGAGGCAGAGTGTTTGGAGTGGGATAACTTCAATTTCCTTTGCATGACTTGAGACCATCTGCCCACAGCTCGCCGCGCATAAATATGTAAATGATGTCATTTGAAAGAAAGAATAAAAAGGTCTCTATTGATTAAAGCTGGTTTATAGTACTGAAAATGTAATTACAGAGATTACCTGTTGCATGACATCATTCTTTCCCTCACAGTCCCATTCATTTTCACAAGCGCGGGAGGAAGACCTGCTGATGCAACCTTGTTATGCAAAAACCCCTGACTAGTGAACTCCACATGTAGATGTAGGAGTGGACAAATTGTGCTCGGATGTCGGCGCACCAACAGCAGGAATGGGAAAAATGTCAGAAGTTTGATTTTATGCCGAGTAAACAGCGCCATGTCAACGGCGGAAGTGACAGTGAGGGCAGGGCAGCACCTGGATGGTCTGCAGGGAGTGGACCGCTAGTTGTGGGGTAGAACAGACCAGTAATGTAGTACAGTGAGTATTACTGTTGACAACAGAGTACTGATGACACACTGTATATTTACTTATGCAGACAGAAGCCAGTTCCATTTTCATAAAGAAATTCATCATTTAAATGTGGCCAACTTTTGAATAAAGACAATGCTGGTACCTGTGTTTTGAGCATTAGCAGTTACTCTCGGTTTGCGAAGTGTTGACCTGATCTAAAAACGAGAACGAGTGAAGCCAGGTAATAACATCGTAAATACATCTTGCCTACATGCATTGAATCACTGAGGATCTCAACCTCACTTAGCCCTGTAACACCGCAAGTCCAAACCCACCATGGTTTGAGAGGCTTCATCTTCTCTACAAGCCCCAAAAACATTAAAAACACATTATACCATAAAAAGTTTGAATGGAACAGCTATTACGGTTCCACTCAGGACAAATCCATCAGCAGCCTGTATAGGTAATTAATGGGATGCTGTCTGCTTGTGTAAAAAGCCAGTCCCACAGAAAAAACATTATTTTTATTTTCTATGTCTAATACCCTTTCTACTTGATTTAATATACCCTGTTTAAGTGTGTATATAGTTTCGTGTTTCATGCATGCTCGTGTCTCGCTGTGGGTGAAAATGCTAATAGATGTCGAGTCGCGACAGAGCTGGAGTTGCGCGTGAAAGAACCAAAATGAACGTCACGATCTGAAATAGCAGCGTAAAGAACAGCGTTTGGAGAAACGTGTGACATCCAGCATGACTGCGAAAACTGCTTGAAGGGCCTTGCTATAGAAGGGACGTTACACAAGCGGAAAAATATGAGGTTGATTTAATAAAAAGCAAGAGCATGCAAAAATGATCTTGGGCTCTTCTGAGAAATCATCATCTGAAGCATGTTGCAGTTTGACCTTGTTCATTTGTGTTAATGTTTGAGAGGATCGGGACGATAATATTTGGTCAACCCGGTCTTAGTCAGATCTCAGACTGGTGCATTTCAGATAAATTTGACAACTTTTCTGAGAGACCGAGTAAAAAGGGCAGAGAAAAGCGATATATGGGTCGGCGTTTGTCTGTCATCTTACAGGGAAGAGTGTTGTGGAACTCTAGCAATATTTCTTCAATAGAAAATGTAAAGCCTTTGCAACGTTGTTGATAGTGATTCTAAATTCGATAGCGAGTCAAGCATATTTTTCATTAGGGTATGATTCTGAGGAGCCAGACTTCGAAGTCTGGTTGATATAATTTCTCTCCTGGCCTGAGTTTCGATAATGAGATTTTCTGTCTTATCTCTGTTCAGTCTGAGAAAATTCTCACTTTTTTTTCCCTGTGATTTAGGATCAACAGCACCTCAGTGTTCCGGCGCTACAGATAAATATAGATGAAAATCATCAGCATAAAAATAGGAAATCCTCTCCGGGATCACAAATCATTCTGTAAAGAGGCAGCATGGACAGGCGGACGGATCCAAAACGGAGACTGTAACCCGATAAAACAAACATCAGATCTGTCTGACATTAAGTCTGAAACAGAGATGCATTTTAAAAATCTCTGGCCTGTCGTCTTTACAGAGAATCTTAATCAGTATCTCCCCTGCATCAGGCTTGTCTCACATGATATGACTGTGAATGCAGAAAGTCAAATTCATTCATTCATTCTGCAGAGACCCAGGAGGAAACCCACACAGACACACGCAAACTCCACACACAGAAAGCCGTCCTGTTGGAATCGAACCAGAGACCGTTTCGCTGTGAGGCGAAAGTGCTAAACCGCTGCGCCAGTGTGCATTTTTTAAAATTCATAACGTACTTTATAATCAGTAACAGGAACCAGCGTGACGTCTGTGAAGCTTCCTTCCCCTTCTGGATGCACATCAATCTTCTGCACTCACCATTCGGACATTTATCGTGCTCCCGAGTCTTCCTCCAGCTTCTCCAGTCACCCTGCCCACATGTGCTCCAGCCATCTCAGAGGTCCCTCACACAGGGGTCAACCCAATCTGGGGCATATCTGACACCGCTGAACTCATGGACAACAGGGAGCAGCCACACACTGTGCGTGCAGTCGTGTGTGCGGTGTCGGCGAGCCCCACTCCTCACTTCTTCCCTTCCACGTTCTCGGACCGCGCTCGTCTTCCAGCTCTATTTGATTCTGATCTCAACAACCCCGTTTGAAAGCAGCACCTGAAAAATATCTTCAAAGGACACAGGAGGTCATGGGGAAAAAGGGCTGCTTAACACCTGCCTGCTACTTTTCTCCCGAGTGTGTATTAACAACGTCTCTACAGGACGCCCCGCTGCGGTAGCACTTCGCCATTCATCAGAAGCTCAGGGTCTCACCGGGAGAATTAATTGGAAATTTAATCAGGGCACCCACAGAGAGCCATCCCTGCCACACGTTACCCACAAAGATGGCAAATGGCGCGGATATTGAGACACTCCTTTTAACAGAAGTGACATGGAGTGCAAAGTTCCAAGGTTACAGGAGATTGCCTGGAGTCATTAATCCTTCCAGCCTTTTAATACTCTGTCAAGCCCCTGCTTCATTTAATGTCTTTAACTCGTGTAGTTGTCCCGCAATTATTGAAGAATTAAAAGCTATAAGTCATGTCAACTCGACTGCCCGAGCAGCGAGACGGCATAGGGACGCTGAGCTTGAAGTACAAGTGGGAAATTATGAAAAATAACAACAGAACAAAACAAAACGAGATAATGTCACACAAGTACCCAAGCCACTTCACCATTGAGGTCCTATCTCAGGCGAATTGAAGTGATCTGAGGATTCAGAATGTACAGGATGTCGGCCAAATAAGAAGCCATTCAGAAACAGTCTCCCGAGAGCCATGTGCGGTTTTATAGTGATCGACAGGACTGGCATTTGCCAAACCGAGCTGTGAGAGCGGCGCGTGCTCATCAACGAACAAAAAAAATCTCACCTCGGCGAACATTAGCCCTCCTCTCAAACCACCCTCTCGTGTCTGCCTCTTTTTAAATTATTTTTTTCATATAGATGCTGAGGGATGTGTATGATTCCATACACCTTAAAAAATTGAAACGTAGCAATTCTGAATGGCCTTCACGGGGACTCTGCAATTTCCGCTCAAAGTCAAAGATGTTTCCATAACGCCGTGTTCACATTTTCCTATCTCCGGACGTGGCGCCGGTGCTGCTCAGCGTTTGAACGGGACTGTGCTGATAACAGCATGGGATTGGATGGCGCCTCTCTCCCATCCGTGCATGTTGGATGAAGGGGGGGTTCCAGTCTAAATTGCCGAGGTGACCTCGTCTGGTGAGCGCAAAGGGACAGTCGTTGGTCACAGCAGAGTTAATGTCAGTTGTGAAATTCTCACAGTAAAATAATTGGTCTTTGCAAAGAGACAGGGGTGGCTGCAGGTAGCAGAGTATGACAGCAAAGCAGACGTAGGTTGATGTGTCCCCTCACAGATGCCAAAGGTCACAGAGGGCCCAGCCTGATTGTGCTAAGGTGTTCTCTCGGCTGATTCTACCAATAGAGGTGGTGGTAACTGGTTACTGGTGGCGGTAAACAACATGAGAAGCAACAAAACAAACAGTGAAATTGGTGGGAGTCTGGTTAATACTTTTAAACTTATGCTTGTTCATTCCTGACTTGGCACTGGACTGGAGGTTAGGGTCCTTTAACCAGTTTTACTGTTGTCGTCAAGTTGTATTTTCCATAACTTGGTGGAAAGTTAACACATCCAAACATTAATGTTTATTCCTTTGTAATTCTCAGTCAGTGGGACTTTCAGCCACTCAGGCCCCCTCTCCCACACAGATTTATATAATTACACACTCTTCTTCTATCCCTGCTAACCCCCATTACCCCTCTGTGCTGACAGAGACCTTTTCCATTCCAAGTCACTGAAAAGGCTCTCCCACTGCCTCCTGTGCTCTGATATGCTCAGACAGTCCCCCTTCTCTCTCTCTTTTTTTTCCCCACCGCACTTTCATTGCCTGTTTTGGTCCCCTTGATCCTATCTCTCTGTCATTCTGCGGCTCTGCCTGCCGTCAAAATGAACTTTGAATTATTTTTCGTAGTGTTCCGGTCTCTAGTTACCCTCTCTGAAGTCGCTGCCAGTTTCAATCTGGCGACAAAAGCAGCGATGGGAAGAGGCAAGAAAGAGCCAGGCGAAGTTTAGCTTGCAAACGCAGATGGGACAGCAGGCACTTGGACAGTAATCACGGATAATTTCTCAGCTGGAAAATGAAATATCTCCAGTGGCAGCATATTTAACCTTTTTGCTGTTCAATCATATATATTATAATTATCATCATATTAATCTAGTAGCTATCAATATTTGTTTTGTTTGCAGCGTTCTAGCATGTGGTAAGTGCTGGGTTATTTTCAGAGATACCGCTGGGTTAAAGGCACTTTTCTAACAATTGTTTATATTGTTCTGTTTTTTCCCCCCTTTTTTTTGTGTTTATTGAGCCTGTAGAGGCACATTGCTCAACTAAGCTGACCCAGCGTCTAAATGCGAGCTGGTATTGATTGTCCTTCCTAAGGCCTTTTTCACGCACACTTGGTGAGGACACATTAAATGTTTTATAAGTCAATAAGAACTCCAGGCCTCAAATCTCACCTGTCTAACTTAAAATATATTGACATATTGTGCTCCGGTAAAGTTTGGAGTTGCATCGGGTTATGCCAATGCCTGGCCTGTGAGGGACTTTTTGTGTGTCTGCTCACGTGTCCACAGGATTCCCTCTGCGCCCTGTGCTGAGCACGGGGGCGCATATGTCAGTGTATACTTGCGTTGGTTACGTGCAGGGACACTGAATCTGTCTGTGCTTGCGATTCCTGTTGTGTTCACGTGTGAGGGGTG
Source organism: Fistularia tabacaria (assembly GCA_901007705.1). NCBI lineage: Eukaryota > Metazoa > Chordata > Actinopteri > Syngnathiformes > Fistulariidae > Fistularia > Fistularia tabacaria. The sequence goes on from CAAKHD010003522.1 coordinate 84,295, forward strand.
CACGCGCATGTGTGTGTGTGTGTGTGTATACAACGAGTGGGCTCGTCCTCTTGCTGCCCCGGGGGCTCAGAGCCCATTTCCTGTTGTGCAGTGTGATAAGTTTCCCTGTCAGATCCTCCCAGCACCACTATATTTCTGATAAGCTCCACTGCTAGTTTTCCCGACCTCTGGCACAGAGATCAATTTGAGATTGATTCAGAATGCCCTGCTGGGCCGAGCTGGAAGATCAATTTGAGATGGATTGTTCGCGCCAGGGGGCCAGTGACATGCGGCGTTGTGCTCACTTGCTTTCCCTTCTTTGCTTTCTTCACCCCTCACTCTCCCGTTACTGTTGTTATTCCTTTTGCTCCGCGCTTTATTCTCTCCTATCTCCGCCTCTTCCAGCGGTTTCATACTCCTCTCATGCGCTGTTGTTACTCTGCATCGCACTCCATCTGTCTTTCACCCCTTTGCATCAATCCTTAGCCTTTTTTTCCTCCCCCTTCCAGCGGCTCCTCTTACTTTCATGCTGCCAGGGTAGAGTAATCAGGCGGGATAGATATCACTTCATTAGCAGAGGGAACGACTCCTGTGGAGTGATACGGCTGCAGGACAGGAGTGATAACTCATCTGGCTTGTACCGCACATAGCAAGAGAATATGTGGATATAAATCAACACGCGCAGTCAAAGAGCTAGAAAAAATATTTACTTTGTTATGCGCTCCCTCGTCCCACCATGCCCCTGAGCTATTGGTGTCTTCATCACTGGCTCATAACTTTATCTCTACAGAACATGCCTACAGCCACCATATCACCCTCTTTCTCCCTTCTTCATACTTCAAAGGGTATCTCCGCAGCCTCAAAGGCCCAGCAGATGCACTCTCCTCCTTTTCTGCGTGCAGGTTGACCTTTCCCCGAGCACAACATCCACCTCTGACTGCATTGACCTTTACCTACCGCGTCGCCCTCCACCCCCTCCTTCGTGGCTCTCGGGACCGCAGACGGTACATCAGCTGAGCATCCGTACCGAGAAACAATGGACGGAGGGGAAAGCAGACTGGGAAATTCAAATAAGGGTGGTGGGACTGTAATTTTAAAGCCCGAACGGAAGGGGAAGGTGAACACAGTGGGCTTTGATGAATAGCAAGCACAACTCGCCTTTGCCAGTTGCCCTCACACTCTCCTTTAGCGATGGTGCACGAGGACGCTGTGGGGCCCGTGCAGTTTAGTATGCTTCCCACAAACATGCAGCGTAACAGGCATCCTCCGAAGACATCTAAGGGAAACTGGAGCTTTTACAAAACAATCCTGCCTGTTGGCAGGAGCCAAAAAGCCGGCTGTTACGGAACGGGCCGAGACGCGGTAGACCGTACAAAAAAGCGGTGCGCAGCATCAGCTGGTAAGTCCTCAAGGGCACCTGTTTGTATCAACAGAAAGACACAGAAAATATGAATGTGAAAAATTAAGAAATAGAACTTGAGTGCAGTTCAAACTCTAATTATTCTCTGCAACAGTTTGAAGTTTTCTCATCAGATTATTGGTTTTAGACACTTGTGAAAATTGTCATTATCCTGCCCCCCTACTAACCTGTGAGAGGCTTTAAATGGAGCCGATCCAGGTGCTGCATACTGATTTCTCACCTTGTCATGCCGTTCCGACTCAATGGGAGTCCTGTCTTACATCATTATGATGGGAGGTTTTGCAAAGCTCCTGCGATAGTCTAAAACCCTTTTGAATGAAACTGAATCAAAAGCACCAAGTGAGAGATTGCAAAAAATTCTGTTTGATTTAAAAGGCAAGATGTGAGATACACAGGTGATGACTAATCCTAACATTTCAACTCCCTTTGATTTTACACCTCTTGTTGTCATCCACTAATCAATGTCTCAAATGCTTGTATTTAACAAGTAGTATTCAACTTGTTAAAAAAGGTACTTATTATCTACTTTCTTAAATCCTGGAAAAGAAAATTGAACTACACTGTGGTTCAGTCATCAACAATGTCTTTACTCTTTGAACACAGAGAAAGGCATTCATGGGGATGAAAGATTCATTCATGTGTTCTTTTTTTTTGTACAATTTAACTTTTTTCTATGTTCGTACCTCAAAATTGCATGTACAATGCCTTGATCGTTCATTCATTCATTCATTTATTATCTCTACTGCTCATCCTGTACCCAGGGTCACACAGCCTATCTCAGCTGTCATGGGATGAGAGGTGGGTTTCAACCGTCAATAGAGGCAAACAGCCATTCACCCTTTCATTCTCATGTCTGGGCAATTTAGGGTTGCCAGTGAATCTCCTACATGTTTTTGGGCTGTGGGAGGAAACCGGAGAACCAAGGGGGAATCCGCACAGAGACGCCTAACTATTGGAATCGGACCTTCTTGTTGAGGTGGAATTCCAAAACACTACCTTAATTAAGAAAATGCCTTAAACAGTAAATTAAAAAACTTTGTGTGATATCATTCACAGCGAATGTCTGTGTTTGCTTTCAGCAGTCAAACTGCATTGCCGCCCCAATGTGGTCTCTCACGGTCCATTTTTATTGACTTTGATTCACCACCAGCTTCCCAGTGGGAGCATAATGAGCTTCACCCTTGTTCATATCCTTCATGCTCGCTTTACAGTCAGCGAAAGGAAACTGATCAACCACATGGCTCGAACAGCAGTTCTATTTAGAAGGAAAACACTGATACATTAGTCACACAGGCATGGAACTCCGCACACACTTCATTTAACTTCATTTCGCCAAGATGCTGACAGAAGCAGGCTGGTTTGCAATTTGTGAGGAGAAACTAAATGGTGAGAAATTCATCATGGCGAACGAATTAACGATTCTTACTACAACACTAACAAAAGCCGCGACTGCGGGGACATTTTTTCTTTACCCTGTCGGTCTTTGTCACTTCATTTATTTCCACGCTAATAACAATCAGTATCTGAGATGACGCATAAAATCACGGCGTTTCAATGTCCATTGTGTTCCGAGTTGAAAGAATTGAGCTGTGCGCAGGTCTTGCAGCTGTGATTGTCTAATGTCACGGAAATACAACCAATAGATCGAGATCTTCTGTAGAAAAAAAGAAAAAAAAAATCCCTGTTTTGCCCTTCGAAAGACTGCCAGCCTGCTTCTGGTGGTTGCAAGGATGTCTACCAAGCTGAGTTTGGCTAGATAATAAAACCGAGTGCTGCATGGGAACAGAGTAAACGGAGGCAGATGTGGCTCGCAGTACACACGCACAACTCCGAGGCAAATAGATGTTGTTTAGGTTCAGGAGAGCTAATTAGAGCAGAACCTGAAAGGATTATAAGGACAGAAAGGACCCGGTTTATTGACTTGGGTCATCATTTTTGTGATGTGCATGTAGTTGTAATTGATGAGGTAAGCATTGTACTTACGCTGTCTATTAAAAAAATAGCTTGGGGACGTGGCACCATGCCCGAGAGCCGCTATGGAAAGATCCGTCTTTCAGCAGACCTCACCCACTTACCCATTTTTTGAACCACCAAAGTGACTCCTGCATCATCACCCACTGTCCCTGTGGCCGCAAGGTTCGTGCCACGCTGCCCCCCGTCACCGCCACCCCTTTTAACCTCTTTGAGCCGCTAGAACAGATGGGCCTGCTACATCGTCTCCATAACTCAGACTCCTCCATGACCAGCCCTTCTTATAATTTAAACAGAGAGCGGACAAAAATACCAGAGACCAGATGCTTGGCACACTCTACCACTCAGCGTCCATGGCAGCAGCAACCACCCCCACCCCCGTCTCACTCTTTCCCCTCTATGCTGAGATGCAAAATGGAGCAGATAACAAGTCGACAACTGCAGGCTTGACATTTTACTGAGAATGCAATTACCACCACAATCTAGGAGTCAATATTTTAGTATTGCAGAGAATGGATTGTTTGGGGGAATAGACCTGATCTTAAATCAACAAACACGGCTGGATTAAGCGTGTTATGTTCGCCTTTCACAGGGATATTCATTGGGCATTGATGATTGTTTTACAAAACAAAAGGGACAAAAAGTAAAGCAGGATAAAGTCCATAAACTGCTTACTGTTGTCACTGAACTACTGTCCTATTTCTCCCCTCAAGTTCCCTGTAATCGCTTTCTGTATATTTCTCGCCCGGACCGCTGGGTTTCGCTCGTAACATAAATGAAGAACACTGCCGTGTTTTACCACTCCAGAGTGTGATCCTTGCTTACAACACTCTGACCTTCTCACCAGCTGCCTTGCTCCTCTGCATTCCAGTTGAGAACCAAAAAGAAAAAACACTTTCATCATTGATCTGAAACTGATCGTTATCCTCATAAGTCACGTGAAGTAAATTAATAACAACTTGGAAAATAAAATGTGAAATGACAAATCAAGCTGCATGTATATAGACAGAATGTTTTAGTGTTCTGTAAAACTAAAATGTCCAGTTAAAAAAAGGCAAGACAAATCTAAAATATGAATAATTACCTGTTACCATTAACAGTGTAAGGATCACATCATATTAAAACTGTTGTCAGTGCTGCCACACATCCACAGAAGCAACATTAAGTCACCTAGTTTGCGGCCGTTGTAAGTCTTTGTTTTAAACCCGAACTTAAAGTCTTTCTGCGAATGCTGCTTGTCTCTTGGCTCAAGGTTCTGCAATCTTTCTGGTGTCCGGAGAAGTAGCAGTATGTAATTTTACACAATATCTTGCCTGTAATATTGCAGTACTGTACTACTGACGATGCAAATGATGCAAAAGTACGTCACCTCATGCATATGTCAATAGTGAAACGTTGGTAAACAGAGATCCCTCTGTCAGGTCACAGTAAGTGGAACACTGACACACATACAAGTCGAAAGTGGTTTTTATCGCATGCCACATGCCTTTTCATGTTGTTAAAAGCAACCGGGCGCCATTATCAGGGATGTTTTTCATATCTTTCACTATGCTGGAAGTCCATATTTGTTTCTGCAGACTGTGTGTCTGACAACTGATCAATGTGTCTTCCATTTTGCTCACTGGATGATGTTGTGGTTCCAATTAGTGATCAAAAAGTGGATGAAACAGCAGCAGAAGTACACACAGAGCTATGTATCTGCCCACATGGGATGTTCTAGAATGTTGCGAAATGCCCCCTCAATGAGTCAGAAATTATTTTCACAACACAGCCATGGCGTTTCATTGGATGGGGATTGTCAACAGGATGCTGCACTTAGAATTCAGGGGTAGAGCAAAAGTCTGAGAGCAGCCTCTTCAAGATTGCACAGAGGCAAGAGGAAATGCAGAACCTTGAGCGCGAGTAACGCAGAAATCAGCATGCAAGTAAACATTTTGAAGAGGGGTTGAAAGCGTCAGACAGTTCCAAAGTAAAAGAAATTACACATCAGTTGAAATTACATTGAACAGCCTTGGAATGCTCAGAGATCAGCATCCCCAGCCCCCCACTGTATCCACACACAAACACACTCACATGTACATGCACACACACTCCTCCCTCGGCACCTGAGACTCCCCGTACACTACAGTGAGCTTTTGTAGTAGTGCACTGGAGCGCACGGTGACCTCCGCTGCTGCAGCATCTGGGCTGTGATGCACTTGCTACTCTCTGCATGTCCTCCCTCCCCCTGCAGCTGGGGCTTGCCAAGCTGCTGGGGGGCCTGTGACAGTCGGTGCATGTGGACGATAACTGATGACAAAGCCCTCATGTTGTCGGGGGTTGCCCTGGAACTAATGGCTTGCGGCAGAACATATGAGAAAGAGACGACGGTGAAATAGGCAGGCGGGGAAATAAATGCTTTTGCTGTGACTGGAAAAAATAAATTACTTTGAGATTTTAGGAATTGTGTGATTTTTTTCTATTAAAGAGAAGGAATAACTTGCTGTTAGTTACCAAGCTCCTCTTCTGTGGAATCATCTCCCGGGCTCGATCCGGGGGGGCGGACAGCCTCTCTTTTTGCAAGAATAGACTTAAAACCTTCCCTTTTGAGACCCTTTTTAGCTGGGTTTAGGCTTGCTCCGAGCTACACTGCCATAGGCTTACTCTCCTGAGGGATATCCCATGATGCATTTCTCTTGTTCCTCCCACTCTCTCCATCCTGTCTGCACTTGTGTCCCTTCATCAATGCATGAAAGTAACCTCCTGTCTTCTCCCCGAATCCCTGGGCTCTCTCGTTTCATAGGCTCCCAGGGGGCATGGCTTAATCTGCTGCAGTGGTGCTGCCAGGCATTATTTCATTATTTCTTTCATGAACATTGAAGTCATCATGTCACCAGAGCCTTGTGAGCCTTGTGTAATGGCTCAATACTGATACAATCCGATTTGACTTGACTATCGTTATGATGTAATTCACTATTCCATACTTGCATTTAACAAAATGTAAGTACTGCACGTTGCGGCCTTATTTGATTTTATTACCGAAGCATCTTGGAGAGAACATTTGCTCTCAAAGTATTCTAGGCCACGTGCACACAGGGGTCTGCTCGCAGGGTTTGGTTATGTCTGCGGGCCAGCTCTGGGCGGAGAGGCAGGAGACGGGCCCGCTTCCGGCAGCTTGCTGTTTAAATACCATTTAAATCTTTAACTTTAGCAGCACTGTTTTCTCCTCTCATCTGCAATGGCTGTTTTTCACTTCCACCACTTGTTTTGTTTTTTTTTCTTCTCAAACTTATAATCCCCCACATAGTTCGCAGCTTGAAGACCATATTCTGTTGCCGACTTGCGATAAACACAATCAACAAATTGTCGAAGTAGTTGTATTAAATTTTTTAGAATACCACTAATCTCACTGCAGGGCATGAACCTATTTTTAGAGGATAAATAAATTCATCCTCTATTTGTTACCTTCATCAAATGCTTAATCCAGACAATGCCCGGTTTCAGGGATGGCTTTATCTTGAGGCCTTGGAAACTAACAACTTCTTTAATAAGGAGATTTTGGAGTTGCCTCTGGTGCTGTGTTTCCCTATCTTGTTTTGACTGCTGCACATATGCAGTGCCTGACTGCTGTGCCACGGTCGCCATGACAATCAGCTGTCATTTCCACAGGGATACCAAAGTACACGTGTTGCTGACATTGTTGTGTTTTCCTGCAGCAGCTGTGCAGTTAAACGTGAATGAACTCCCGCTAGCTAAAGCGCAAGATGCTGGTTTCAAAGTGAACTTTGGCCACGTTTTGTGTTAGTAGACCCACATGTGGCATATTCTTTGTTTCAGGATGGAGACAACTGCTGACTGGCAGGGTCATTTTACCAGTGGAGCTTAAACAACATCCCAGTACTCTGCAGTGACAGACAGCCTCGCAGGTGGGCGGGACAGTGGCAAACACGCAGTTGCCCACAGGCAAAGCAGGCTGACGGTACATCCAAAAATGAGTGCACAAGCCCGAGGCAACGGATATTTTTGTCGAATTGAAACCGAACGCACGGTCTGCCATATTGCTTAATTGACTGCACAAACACTGAGATAAATCTTGCTTTTTTCCAACTTTCACCATCTGTGTCCTTCCTCGTGTTTTCCTGCCTTGTACTGAGCAACCAACCATAGAGATGATCTACCATCTGCTTCTTCCGAGCATGAGCATGCTCACTGCTCGTGAACGGTCCTGTACTTGGGAGTGTCGTTACGAACGGAGATTAATTCTGAAAACTGCTAAAATGCTCGCATGGACGGAAATGCTTTCATTTTCAAACCATTGATTGAAATATAACATGGATAGAGCCTCACGCTGCTCCGCGGTGCACGTGGCTAATCTTGTAATCAATCTTAATGGAGTATTTATGGTCTCACCGGGACAAGATAGTTCGAGAATACTGTTTACATCCATTTCCTTTCATTGAGGAAAGCTATGTCTGCGTGTAGAATAAGCACCAGGTCACTACTCGTACTGTTTTCCTGAACTTAGCCAGTTAAAGGCTGAATAACTAAAGCTTGTAATTCCATGTTAGGAACCCATTTTAATGTTCTTTACACCCAAGTACGTCTGCTACATTAGCATAGTCATGACCTATTATCTACCTTGTTTGCATTTGTGCTTTCACAGGCAGTCCCTTTTTGGTGTGTAATAAACTGTTAGAGTGTGTTTAGGTCACTGGGCGCATCCATAAACCTTAAATGCCAACAGAGCGCTGAATTTGCCTGCTAAACATCCATGGCATGTCAGTGAAATATCATGCTGGTCCAGGCTATCAGGGCTGAGACCTCAGGTGAGTTCCAGTTGTTGCTGTTGTTGTTGTTGTTGTTGTTGTTACCCATTTTGTGTGTGTGTGTGTGTGTGTGTGTGTGTGTGTGTGTGTGTGTGTG
>CAAKHD010003522.1:105701-127022 GCA_901007705.1 Fistularia tabacaria
TTTATTGGGTCCCAGTTTTAACGGGAAAATTTTTTTTTTCGGCCACTAAACTTTTTTTTTTTTTTTTTTTTTGCATTTATTGAATGCAGCGGTAACATCTCGCACAGGCAACTTCAGATCAAGTCAGATTGCTGCCGCTGCACCAAAACCACTGCCTGAGTCGGTTCCTGCAACCCTGAGAAGAAAATAAGGGGCTCTGACGTTTTTTTTTCCAAACACGCTCACCAGATATGAGTTGCTATCGTATGTTTTGTTGTTTTTTTTCAGAAACTCCAAGTCAACGCTTGCTTGCTCAATTAAGAGTTAGAAGTCACCTTGTAAAAACACACACACACATACACAAAGAGAGAGAGAGAGAGAAAGCACACTGTGTTGCTTTTTAAACTTTAGGGGGAAAAAAAGCTATCCTACAACTTCAGGGCCTTTTGTTGTTTGACTTTCCACTTCATCCAGTCTGCCACCTGGGTGTATTCAGGTTACCAGATCTATTAAAAAAGAAACAGCAGAGTAGTTGTGTGTGTGTGTGTGTGTTTGTGGTGATGGTGGTGGTGGGGGGGGGGGTGAGAGAGAGACAGTAAGAAAGTAAAGAGGTAGGTAGGTAGTGAAGCAGAAGTAGAAGTCTGATGCAGCCCCGAGGGTGGACTCACCGAAACACTGAGAGCAGAGGGTGATGGAGGAGTTAAAGGAAAGGAGAGGCGACAGAAGGGTTGAGCCTGCAGGAGGAGGGAACGGCAGCAGGAGAACGAGCACCAGAACGAATGGGATGATTTACATCTTCGAAACGGTTGTGGGGGTTAATGTCATGTAGAGTAACCCAGGGGAAATGGATCATCATAGTCAGTTAGATCAATATTGAAAATGGATTTAGATGTTTCGCCTACACATTTCTACTCTATATTTTCAAACTTCAAGGCAACTTGAAGGTGATCCTTAGCCATTTTTCTTTTTCCGTCTGTTTTTCCTAACCTGTGTTCAGTATTGAAAAAAACAAAACAAAAAAAAACAAGGTCAAAAATTCTTCTACAAATGTAATGATTAGCGTTTTTGAGAGCACAGCTCTGCTGGTGAAGATTTTTTTTCGGGGGGGTGGGGGGGCTGTTAGTGCCTAGAGTTATGCAAGAGAAGATAATGCATAAGCAGTCAGAAATAAGCAACACACACACTTAATTTGAAACTAGGCCATAGGTGTGCAACAGACCTGAAACTCAAGCTGTGCTTAGTCAACTGACAAAATGACTGCATCGCCATGGATAAAGGCCGCAGGCAGTGTTTCTGTTGATGAACTGGGATGGAGAAGGAGGCAGGCCTGCTGAGTCTGTCCTAACACTCACTCAGGATGTTATGGAAAGTGCTGGTGGCTCCCAGCCTCCCTCCCGTCCCCTCTGCCGTCCTCCCACGAAAAACATTAAAATATGGAAATATCGGTTCAGAGAGAAGCGCTGACTGAACCCGAAGCTCGCACGTCACTCCTCGCTCACACTGTCAGCGGTAATGGCTGCTGCATCCGGAGAGCGAATCACTCCGAGCCAAGTCACAGCTGAGCTCTCCCTAAAGTCAGCATGGAAATCAGTCGGAGAAATCAGTCCACGTGTTTCGACTTCAATTAAGATAAAAGTATATGTGTTTGTCAGTGGAGGGGAGTGGAGCGGCTGCATAGATCTGCATGTCTGAGGTCATTAGCTGGGGAAGAAAGCATTGTTTCATATTGGAAGTCGACTCATTAACTTCCTGGAAATACTCAGTGCCAGCATGTCCCGCACACACCCTCCTCTTCTGATTTGCTCCAAATGCTCAGACCCTAAGCGGCCGGCCGGAGCACCACCGCCCAATGAAAGTCAGTGTTCAGTGAGGTATTACTGTATCTTGACATGATAATCTTCTTTTTAAATGCACCACTGCACTCTTTTCCTCCACCATGAAGCACTGCAGACAGCTCATACATTATCATTTAGTGACCCACCCCCACACACACACACGCACAGTGGCATATTCCTCTGTAGCTGGAGCGTCTCAGTGTGAAAAGCTCATTAGCCTGTGTTCTGCTACAGGACCTTGCAAACTGTCTGGGACAGAGAGCTGTCCGGATCCGAGGCAGGGGCCCTTTTTTTTTATTTATTCATTTATTTTTGTATTGTGTACATGGACTTGGCCATTTGCATGTTGGGGTTATCTGTGTGTGATATGAAAGGAAAAAGATTTCATTTTTCAAACCGACGGCTGGTGGAAAACCAGGATTTGCTTTTCTGACAAGTGTTTATACTTTTGCTTTGCTTTGATTAAAAAAAAAAACCCCATTCGCAGCTTCCAAAAATCATTAATCCTGTTGTCGGCCGGTAGTTGTTGCTCTTCTTCTTTTCCTGTGGCTGTTCCCTTCAGCGGTTGCCGCAGCGAACCATCTGCCTCCATCTAGCTTGATCCTCTGCATCTTCTTCACTCACACCAACCACTCCATCCATAAATCTTCTCTATTGTATTCTTCCAAGTTTCCTGCCTCACAGTTCCAACCTCAGCATCCTTCCACAAATATTTATTCACTACCCCGCCATGTGCATGTCCAAATCATCTAACATGTCCTGTCCCTCTGATGGACTCAATCCTGATCCAAGCCATCCTTGTCACACCCAAAGAGAAGCTCAACATCTTCATTTCTGCTGCTTCCTGTCTTTTCCTCAATGCCACTGTCTCTAAACCACACAGCATCGCTGGTTTCACCACTTTCTTGTACACCTTTCCTGTCATTCTGGCTGATACTCTTTTATCACATATTGCCTCTAACATTTTTTTCCACCCTTTCCAACCTGCTGGAACGCGTTTCTTCACCTCTTTTCCACACTCTCCACTGCTCCGGACTGTTGACCCAAAGTACTTCAAATCCTCAGCCTTCTTCTTTATCTCTACTCCCTGTAGCCTCACTGTTCCACTCGGGTTCCTCTCATTCACACACCTGTATTCTGTCTTGCTGCGGCTAACGTTCATTCGTCTGCTTTCCAGGTAATACCTTCACCTTTCCATATTTTGCCCCACCTGCTCCCTGCTCTCACCACCAATCACAATGTCATCTAAAAACATTCTATTCCTGTTTTAACCTCATCTGTCAGCCTGTCAAACAACATTGTGAACAGGTGAGGTCCCAGAGGTGATCCCTGATGCACTCCAAACCTCCACTTGTGTCACACGTCACCACAAAGCTGTCTTGCTGCATCACATTTCACATTTACATCTTGTACTAAAACAGGTTCCTTTCATTTCAAAGTCAAACAAACCTCAGGTCATTTCAGATGGAATTATGCTTCAGTTGGGAAATTAAACTTCATCCTTCACAATTAAGTCAATTACATTAACGTCAGCAAAAGCTATTCAGTATATTCATAGTTAATGTTTGAAATCTTGTTACCATCTGTATAAAAGTAGCTATTTTCTCAAAAAAATACTCAAAAAAAGAACTCCTTGTGTTTATTGTTTTTGTTGTGTGATTATAGAAATAGCGTACAGGCTTCTTTTGTTTTCCAGGGTACGTGACGTCTGGAGCACAAATGGCAAAATACAGCAAAGCCCACTGAAGAATTTCGTAGCTTTTGTGAGTCTTTCTAGTAATTCAGGCATTCTAATTTGAGGGAACATTAATTTATGACAACATTTGCCGAAAAAGACGGATCAGGGTTTTTGTTTTAGCCACCTGGCCTGAAACATTTGTCCAGAAACACAAAGTCTATAAACTGTCAACATTCCAAGTTGTCAGTGTCTGTTCGTCCATCTTGGGCAAGTGCGTAGTCTCAGGGGAGAAAACAAAGGCTTTATTTACGGAGTGTTTTGCCTGGTTGAGGTTCATTTAAGCTATAATTAAAATGTTGCAGGAGTGTTTCTCAAAAGCAGCTGAAGATTGTGTGTGTGTGCAAAAGAAAAAAACAAAACAAAAACAAACGGAGGTGGTCTTGCTAAAAGCATGAAAACATTGGTTAGAAGGCCCCGTAACGCCGGGTGTGGCTCGTGTGTGGCTCGTGTGTGGCTCGTGTGTGGCTCGTGTGTGACCGCTCTGTCCTGTTTGGCTGCGTCGGTTGGTATTGTCTGGAAAACTTGTGATGTAAAGAAAATTAGCTGGGCAGGGTGTGAGAGCGGGCTCCGGCAGATGAAGAACCGGCTTACTGACCACCTTCTGATGAGTAATTTGATGGAGGATTCAATTAATCTCTACGGGAGCAAATGCATTGCTGCTCCTCTCTCCTGCAAGCAGTGACTGTGCAATTAGACACAATGGAGAGTGTGACGGAACTGAGCCGCATTCTCAAACAGCCCCATTCATCATCCTCCGCCACCCTATCTTTCTGCGTCAGGAATAGCCTTGTTCGCTTAAACTGCCCAGCTGTGACACCCCTACCCCCCCAGTCGCCCCCCTCCATCCGCTTCAAAATGTGTCTGCGTCAGCCGGCGAACCTGACAGGACCCATGCAAGACAGAGACACAGAAACACACAGGACTGCTGCCTTTAATTAATACATCCCTGAGTCTATATTGAATTTTCTCTCTTTGTCATCTCCCTTAATGCAATGTAAATAATTCCTCTCTTAATTATCATCTCCCTTAACGCAATAGAAAAAAAATATTTGGACTACGAAATTGCACTGCACATATGACCTTCAGTTACATTACCATGATGTTTTCTGTTTGGACTAATGCCATCAGTGGTCGGGCTAAGGTGGGTTAATGTTAATCAAGTTATATTTAAGGTATGTCCTGTTGTCTGTGGTCTAATATTAAATTACAGGCTGATAAATGATTTACACTCGAGTCATTTTGTCCTGAATGCCAGTGAATCTCAATTCTTTGAAATCATTCTTTGCTCTACACTGTTATTTCCTAACCTGTGTTTCCCCCCCCAACACAGAACACAAGTCATTGCTTTACACATAGTGTGCAATTAATTATCACACATCCTGCAAAATGGTAATAGACCGTCTCCATTCGGCGAGTGTGCAAATGGCCTTTTCACACTGACACGTCAGAAAACGCTTTCAGATACTGAACTCTCTGACCACTGAGCGCTGATGCACCGGATAATAACTGGGCCACAGGTACACACGGAGCTTGTGCAGCCAAGTAGGCTAATATTGAACAGAGGTGGGGAGGGAGGGGTCTGAAACAAAAGAGGGGAGAAGAGGGGCCACGGAGGTAAATAAGAGGTAGAAGTCAAAAGTGGTGGAACTCATCTATGGAAAGGAGGGGACAGGGAACATGTCCAGAACTACAATGAAACCAAACAGTTACATAAAGCTTCAGCCTGTTTTGTTTTTAGAACACACTGTACTCTGTGTGGGAATGTTATAGATACCTACATACATTCATACATGCATAAAGGAAACATGGTGTAATTCCAGCAAGGCCTGTGAGTTACTTTTTATAATGGATACGATGTGAGACAAGTGAAATGAAATAAATGCAGATTGTTGTTTTTTCGGTCATTGGATGAATGTATGTCCACTTGCAACGGGCTGTTCCGCTGGAAACGCGCTTCTGCAGAGGCTCTGCACCGCTGGCTGCAGTGAAGGGAAACAACGATGATGAGGGCGGGTGAAAGTGAAGCAGAAGAATGAAGCTCCCGGCTGTTCTAATTCTCAAAAACAATCGCATGGAACTGTGAAGTGCGGAGTGCAACGGCAGATTCGGGTTTGAGGTAGCTGCGGGTTTGTCCCTGTGGAAGACCCCTCTCACGCACTGCAAGGATTACTGTTTATCTATACTGTGTTCTACGTTAGTCATGTAAAGTACACAAGTTATACGGTACAATTGATTTTACAGTCCGTTAGTTACAGGCCAGAAGCCACAGTTCTAAAGCAATAGACTCACCAGCCATGACCCATGGCTGATCTAAAATAAGATGTTCTGCCACATATGTGGAAAAAGATTTATTTGAATCACAAGTTAGGATTTAACTAAGTATTCGCGTTGATCTTTTTCACTAAGGTTCATTTGAGGACCATGCCTTCATTCAGACTTGCTTACAAAATTCTTCAGCTGGGAATAAATGTAGATCGCTTGCAGCAATTTAAGCGTTTAACGGCTGAGAGTCTGAATGGTGTTTTCACAACATTGGGCTGTCTGTGCTGGAAGAAGCTGCATATTTCTAAGAATTCCATGGAGCAGAGAAAAAGGCCTGAGCTTATGAGTCAGAAACCTACCTTGGCGATGCATTTGGCTCAGTGTCTTTTAAGGCTTTGCCAGAAGTAGCACACTCAACATCAAGCCATTATTTAACCATCAGTAACAGAATAAAATGCCAAAGCTTAGAAAATCCATAGAGAAATTTATATATTCCAAAAATAAAGAAAAAAATCAATAATCCCATTTGGCTGCCAGTGGAAGTGAAATTTTCAGATAATACATTTCTCAAACGAAGCAGCCAACCTCTAATAGCCACAGGCAGAGCAAATATATCAATACGGATATCACAATTCCAACATGGCTCCCAGAGGACGTCAGTGACACAGACCAGGAGCAATACGACAGAAACAGAGAGACAGGATGGGGCGGGACAGCAAGGTTTTAGTGGGTTCTGTGAATCCGGCAGAATCCCAGCAATCTACTTCAACTCATACAACTACAATGTTATCATCAAACTTGTAGTGAATATTCCCATTGGCCGACATCATCAGAGGAGGCAGCAGCAGCAGCGCCATTTCACCATGACCTTTCCATCTGAAGACACCGTTGCCCCTGGATACGCTCACTTGCATTTTTTTTCCTGCTCGAAAAATGTTTGCATTATTTCAGCTTTATGTATAGACCGATCTCCCAATCATAAACACTGAAATACAACACGGCCCCTGCAGTCAGTACAGTACGTTCCAGTGCAGAGCAGACGTGAGCCCAACTTCTTCGACAACACAGTTCTGCTCAGAATAAATGAAAGTAAAATTAAAATCCGGAGTCTTCCAGATGTCATATAAATGCTATCGTAATTTTATAACTCCGGCTGCAGTACAGTTTGAAAATTAAATTAAAAACAACTTTTGTATTGGTTTGTTCAATATTTGTAGATTTTTTTTCAGATTTTGAGGCAAGATTCATTTTTATGTAGTTACCTTTTTCTTCACATTCAAATGGTAATAATCTAATAATAATTTAATTCCTAATTCTTTTTCCCCACCACGTGTGCCACTAGTTCCTGGTAAATTAGCTCTAGCTAACAAAGAGCTCCATGCCTGTGACAGAAGTTATAGCCGCAGAAGATCCTCAGCCCACAAGTCAACCCTCCTCAGCCTCTGCACCATGTCTCATCTGCTCACTCTGCCTCCACTCAGCCAATGACACCCCCACCAACCGACCACCCCACCCGCCCTCCGTCAGGGTGCATCACTCTTTGAAGTTAATGAGTCAAAACCATCAGTCGTTTCGGCTTTAATTAGAAACGGACAGAATGATTACAATTTTAATTGAAACTGTCATTTTCAATTAAGATATGACATCCTTGAGAAGCCCTCCCCTCTCTTAACTCTTTATTTATTCATTTATCTGCCCCCTTCCGCTCGTTTTACTCTCCGTCCTTCCCCTCTTCATCCCTCCTCTCGACGTAAGAGGTCTTCCCCACGAGTGGATGCAGATGAAGATGAAAGCCCGTTCGTCAGACGCTCCCATTGCTTCGCCCAATGTTTTATTAGCACCAGTTTTCCTCACATCTTGCAATCGTCTATTATATTCTCAGTATCTCTGACTGTATCGCCCCCCCACCCCATGCTATATTTTCCCCCTGATCTCCCCCCACTCGGTGTCTGCTCGGCTCCCTTTCCTGCAATATTGAGTTTTACTTCCACACCCACATCGGTCTCTGTCATTCTGCACGGTCTCGGTCAAACTCACACCCGCCGTGATAAATGTCACATTTATCGACAGTGGAACTCTGCGGCGACGCTGCAGGCCACAAACTAAGTAAGTAGAAAATTAATTTAGATTTCTTTTTTTTTCATTATTTAAATTACAAAGAATAGAAGTTTACAAAAGTAAACAGAGAAGGTATACATACTGTAAGTGTATGTAATAAACAGTATAGCTCTTCGCTTCCTTCGTGGGGCTTTTGAACCTCTCCTTAAACCTCCATGTTAAAAAGCCCGTCTTCATAAAGGATGGACTTTCTCCCGCAATATTCAAATGCATTTGGCAAATCACAGTTTCCTAAACTGAGGTGCGAGGGCTGTGATAGGAATATCCAAGCTTCTTTTTTTTCCTGTGAGAGAAAACCAAGCATGCAAACCGAATGTAAATGGGGGAGGGGGGAGATTCCGCCGAGTTGCGGCAAACACCTGAAAGTGCCCTGATTTTTGTTTATCCATCAGTAAAATAAACAGCAGCGGTGGCGTACTATCTCTGCGATCTTGTGAATGCTGCTTTTCCATTTAATTTGGCAACAGATTGTGATCACATAATGTTCTCCCATAAAGACGCCACGGGAGGTAATCAGTGCTGTTGCTCTTTATTAACCCAACACAGGGAGGAAAAAAAAACACCGCAAGGGCTGGTTTTGGGTCCAGGGCCGGGAACGCTCAGCTGCATGATGATCGTTGCATGCATTTTGAGGAAAAATGTCTTTTTTTGTCTAATCTCCTTTTTTTTAATAATAATACGGAAGCACCGATGTGTGGACCACCAGTCCTCTGTTTCGCTGGAACAGTTGTATGACAAAATTTTATAATAAGTACAATTCTGTGTGTGTGTGTTTCCGCGCCCGCGTGCACGTACTTGTATGCGCATGTGTTCTATTTATTAGTCAAAGCATGCTGTTGTAGTCAGACAGTCACACTGAGCAGTCGTCCTTAGATTATTTTTTTTTATTCAATTTAATTACAGAGTGCGAGAGAAGCCTGGTCAGCCACTGAAGAGTAAAATAAAGCACAAATAAGAGTAGAGAATATGGTTGCTAATCATTTGAGTCTGGTTGGATAGTAACATAAACATATCCAGCCATCTGCTATTTGATAGGGACTGATGATTAATATTGTATTCAATTGCAAATACAGACTTCAACCTGAAAGCATGAACTGTTTTCTCTCTAACATCAAAAATGGCCATCCCATTTCCTACACACTCATTGATCAATCTACACCAAAAACCGCTATCTTAATGTGACAAATTCTACTTTTGTGTTCCCTGCTTTGAAAAGTCAAAGAGAATGCAACAAACGGAACTTATAATCTTTCAACTCTGAATGAACTGAGCATTTTGTCGCGCGTTATCGCTCATAGTCAAATTCCCAAAGAATTTCGGAGAGGTCGCTTTTACTCCTATTCGCCAGGAGAATGTTTCTGCAAACCTATTTGGTATGTTAGCCGCACAGCATGATGCAGACACCTAGAGCTTCTGCCTGTGGATGACAATATATTGGTGATTGAACAGGATGACATCGTTTCTCTATCGAACCCTACCAATGAGTCGCAGCAGCATCTGGAGTGTATTCAGTCCCCTGTTCGCTAGGATCGTCTCTCTTTCCTTGTGTCTTAACTTGACTAACTGTCAAGTTAGTGTACAGAAGATTTGACTCGTAACTGTTTCCTTATTTCCTAGACAAGAAAAACAGAAAACTGTTCAACTGTTTTCTAGACACAGCACCGCCACCACAGCCCCCTGCTTATTTGTATTTAGAATTGACAAATGCTTAAGGCTTGAATTAATTCAACAGCACTTCTTCTTTTAACATTAGAAATTGTCATTTGAGTTAGTCTTGAAATGGGTTGCATTCCATGAATCATGGATATGTTTTGTTTGAAAAACTGCACGGCTAGATTTTTTTCAGACAGTTTCAAACATCGGTGAATTTATCTCCTCTTCAGTCCTGCATCGTATCATCCGTCTGATGTTCCTGACAGTGGGCATGAAAATCTAGTACAAAATTTTCACCTATTTTGTAATTAAATATGCTCTTTTAACCATGTCATGACCCCTTAAATGTTAAATGACAAGATCGTTTTCAAAAGAAAATCATTTCTTTCTCAAGGACAGCTGAAGGGATGAATGAGGAAACAGTCATTTATATGTTTAGATGAATATTTCTAGTCTTTGAATGATGAGGGTTGGCCATGAAAGTGACACTTACCGTGACCGTTTTGAATGTGCTTTATTTTATTTGCTTTACAGTGTTTTCAGTGCAATCCAGAAGTCAGAACTTCATTATTTGTCATAATGTTTTCATTCCTTCATCACGTTTCTATCCTTAACATTCTTTCAACAGCATCCTCTCTTACTTCCTCCCCTCTCCTCCCTTCCTCCCCGGTCAGACCCGGAGTGGGCGGCTCCGGCTCCTCGCGGTCCATTTCCTGGCGAGGAGACTCTTGAGTGCAGGCCGAGCCATTATTCCTCCACACAATACTCTGATCTCATTAACTCTTATCAAAGTTCATCTTGCATCCAAATGCTGTGGGCGACTCAATTTTGACCGCGCCGAGGAGAGAAAATGAAAAGAAAGGCGGTGCACAGAGAGGACGAGTGAGACATGGGGGGGGCAAGAAGGACAGAGAAATAATGGTTCACTGATGGTTGACAACAAGCGGAATAATCACTGGAGTTCTCTAACCAGACCCAATGTCGAGGTGAGGTTAAATAAATCTTTGTTCATATCTGAAACTCGAGCGAGAACATTTCATGTTGTTGTTGTTTTAATTTCCAGCACCAGCCCCCCTAAAAAAAAAACCCAATACCTGTCTTTGCCTTTCAGAATGAGTTGATAGCTGCGAAATAAGTCAGGGAACAAAGAAGAGCTCAGACAAATAATTAAATAGAAATCATAATCATAATCCAATCTGAGTTGCATAAAGAAATTGCTTTTTCAAAGGCCGCAGTTTGCTTTCACTCCGACACGGAGATAAAAATGGCTGTTTTAAAACTCAAAGGAACGCAGCAGAGGAAAATAAAATCACTGTTCTATATCCTCTGAGCAGAGGACGCAGGCGGGTGCAGAGGAGGTGCTCCATGTAGTCCTGTCTTGATTTGTTCAGATGATTAGAAATTACCGTGTAATTCTGTCTGTAAGTATAATCTGCCACCGCTTGTGAACGTACACAGTCACTCCTCCTGTGTCATCAGATCCTCGGCTGCAGCTGGATTTCCTCATTGAGATGTAAAGAGCAGTAATTGGAGACTGATTGCGCCTTTCAATGACTATTACATGACACTTACATACACAAGAGCCCGATTTACAATATCAGAAAAAAGGGAAAGAACTACTCCGCAGCCTGATGAAATGTTTCATGAAATTCCACCTCTTGTAAGATCACCTGATGGGCAGATACTCGACATCCCACGTCTGCTGCTACTTTTCACCGAACATTTTTCTTCAAAGCAGCCAGTGTTCAAATAGTTTTTCAGTTCACTCATTCATTTATTCATTTATTCATAATCTATCACACTTATCCTGTCATCAGGGTAGTGGGATGCTGGAGCCTATCGCAGCTGTCATTGGGCGAGAGGCAGGGTTCACCCGGGACTGGTCGCCGGTCAATCACAGGGCCACATATAGAGACATACAACCATTCACTCCCCCGAAATTTAGGGTCTCGTGCATGTTTTTGGACTGTTGTAGGTACTTGGAGAACCCGGAGGAAACCCAGGCACACATGGGGAGACCATGAAGACTCCACCAAGAAAGGCGCCATGGTGGGAATCAAACCAGGGACCTTCTTGTTATGGGGGGGAAGCGCTAATCACTGCGCCATTGTGCAGTGTTCTAAGATGACGTAGAATCTATATCATTGAATATCATCATTAGATATTATTATTATATTACATATACATGCTGGAGAACTGGAGAAAGCAGAGGGAACTCCCAAATTTATCTAATTTTCACTTTTGTGGAAACAACCCTCAACTCACGAATGGTCATACTTGCAGAACTGCAGCCCTTAATGCTGGACCGCATAATTTAAAGGGATCGTTACCTAAAGTAGGCGGTGCGTAACGGTGTGTATGATCATTATGAAGATTGCCTTTGTGATGGTCAATAATTACTCATGATGATCCAAACCCAGCATGAAGATTCGGGGAGCCAAACAACACAGATCCACTCTGCTCACAGGTGAGCATCGCCACCGTGTCCGAGACCTACCGAGAAAAATACCCGAAAGCAACGGATACTGTTACACCATGGGAAAAAGCCACTGCGACGGATACTGTGTCTCCATGTTCCCCAAGAACTCTACATTATTATCCCCCAACTTAAATACGAAGCGGTGTTGTTTCCCGGAGGCTCTGTATGCTGGACCAAATAAACTCTTGACTTATTACAGTTTTTCTGCTTGAGAGAATCAGGCCTGCACGGAAAAAATGAAAGGATAGGGTAAGTGTATTTGTGTGTGTGTGACTGTAAAGCTTAATGTGCCTGTTTATAGGCAGCCTTAGGTCCATGGGATGGCACTGTTCTGCTGTTCCCACTTTAATTGACTGCTGGCCCCTCAGCTTTGCCTGAATGGAGAGTCATTTAGGGACCTTTCACTCTCACAGAGGATTGTCGTTTGCCGCTGCAGGAGAAATTGCATTCCTGTTTCCATACAATGGCTGGTCTGAGTTGGACGGGGCAAGAGTATCATTGTCATTATCATGACAATGGGAACTAATTCCACTGCCACCGGCACCATTCTGAAACCCTCTACAGACCCGGCTTATCAGGGGGCACCATGAGAGCAGCAGGAAGCTCGGCTAGCATCATAGCTGAGGCGTACATTCGCTTATACCACACACATACACATGTGTGCGCACACAGGAAGACATGAAGGATTGAATATTTAGAACACTTCTCTGAGGAACAAACTAAGGCATCAGCAGAAAAGAAACAAAGCAGACTTTATTAGACCACAACGCATCGGCACGGGATCGCTGAAACATCTCAGCAGCGCGCAGTGGGCGGGATGGCCCGGGACATCATTGTCTTGTAATTGATGGTTACCGGTTTTGAACCCTTGTTACTCCAGACATTCTGATGAAGCGTCTTTGAACGAGACAATGAACCCCTCTGTGGCCCCGGATTTTGGGGCTGGCACACTCTACGGCATCTGCCAGGCCCGGTGGGGGAACAGGAGGAGACGGCAACAAGGTGTGAAGACACAGTATAAACAGAGCCTTGATGGCATTTATTTAAACCTGCAAAATAGGTTTTAAATACTTCCAAAAATGGATCAAGTTGAATCGTCAAAGTGAATTTGTTAAAATGTATAAAAAGTAACGCAAAAAAGAAATCTAGAGTCATGTAGCCACAGGAAAACAGAGCATCATTTCGAAATATTTTCACAGTTAGATCTAGAAGAGATGATATTCCAACAGATATATATATATATGGATAAACCTGGAGGTTGCAAAATAACTAGTGTGCTCAAACACCTCATGTATGGAGTATCATCAATTGTCATTAATAATGTAATTTGATGACTGTTGACAGTAATCTACTAGCTATCGCTGTGTTCTGAGTACTACTCAAAATACTCTGCGCTGAGACGTAAAGCGACTCTTGCACTGGAAATTCTACCGTCAGCCGACGGTAAGGGGCTTTCTGGTCCTATGCTGCCCCCTATTGCTTTGGAGTGTAATCCATGAAGCACTGGGTTTTTCAGTAGAGTGTGTGTACCTTGCATGTCAGGTACACAGATGCACGCATAAATGAGGAGAGCACAAGAATAGAAGTGCAAGGATGACTGCGGTTGTCAGATGACACCGACAGGACCTCAGGACTCAGATGACAGGGCCCGTCACCTGCCAACCTCCCAACGGGCGATATGCTCTGCAGCTGTTAAGAACACACACGTCACGGGAACGATATTAGTACGTCAAATTCAACATACACTCATGAATGCAAAGGTTTAATTATTACGAAAAATAATAAGCAAAGAGTATTTATGATCATACTTTCTGTTATTTTCAAGTGGGTGTTGCAGGGAAACTGCTACAAAATGGCTGAATCCATGTCACGTGTGTGTGCACGCACAAACACACGTGTAGACAAAACTCTGGAGACACACAGTTTAGTTTCTGCCCACGGGCTGTCTGAAATCCCCCTTATCATTTTATTACCAATTAACAGCACACAGAAATGAGGGCTGAAAATGACTGAGAATTGATGTGGCAGGGCATCCGCATGCTTTTAATCAGATAGATTTATGCACGTCAATCCTTTTGTTGCCACATTTAAAATCAAGCCTTTTGTTCTGAGAGGAAAAGGTGAATGGAATTATAGAGAGATGGGGAATTCTCCGCTTTCAAGCAACATTATTTTCCTGACCTTCTCACATAGGGGAAAAAGAAAGAAATTCTTGAAAAATACAGAGTGTACAAACGTATCGGAGAAACATCGAGGCGGAGTGAACATGTCATACGGTCAATGCACCCGATTACGCACCGTCCACTTGCAAAGACATACTTAACTAGAAAAAAAAACAATGAAAACAACTAAACATCTGCCACCGTCCCATTCCTTGGGATCAATGTAAGCGGAATGTATGTGTCTAAACACTGCGGGCCTTTGTGGCGCTGATGTGTATTGATCGTTCAAGAGCTCTTAATGGCGAGCGCTGAGTGCCATTGATTTAGCTGAAGTGCTGTGTTTAAAATGTGCGGACAGGATCTCACAGGGATTTCTATAATGTATGCACGCCATCATGGACAGCGGATGAAAGTTTCACACCTCGCTCTGTGGTAGCTTGAAACAAGAAGCCAGTTCTGCGTCACAGCTTATGGACTCACAATCCACAATATTACATCCTGTCTGCCAGCTGTGGGAGCAGGCCACGGGCAATTGGACCGCTAACAGATAGCCACAAAGGCCTTATCGCTGTCGTATCAAACTCGTGTTCTCTGCATAGCTATTTACACTCCCGTTTCCTGTTGATGTCGATGTATCTTTAGACACGCGTGAAGACCGCAGTTCAATTGCTTACTCTCTGTTCCCTCTCCCCTGATGGACAGATCGATCGGAAAAAGTGATGCGGGACCTCAGGGTGATGTAGCCACTCCCGCATCACTTTTTGTTTTTAAAATAGCCCACACCAGTATTACATTGCAGAAGTCAGATGTCGTCTTGACGTCTTGTGCTACATTTAAAGGGGTCAAGTCTTGTTCTATAACCCAGATCCTGGTGCAATAAAACAACTGCTTAGCTTAAATGGATTTGGTCGAGAGCAAACACAGAAACACAATCCACCTCTTATTTCCTGGCGCAAGCCCTACCGTGCTGGCAAATATACCGGTTCCGTGTTTTACACCGCTGGTCGTTCCAGTCAAAGCCACTCGACGCCTGCATTTCCACACAGTTTCCAAAACTGCAGGAAGAGAAGGGATTGGAGAAGGGAGTGACTGAGACTGTGTGCTCATGGAAAACTCATTTTTAAAAGATGATAGAAGGGAAAAGGGAGAGAAAAAGAAGTATAGGGTCCAGTTCACATGCAGCTCCGCCTGGAGCCACACTCTTTGTGAGGGAGGATGAAGTCTCTCGACCAGCCCAGAGCCACTGTACCTACAATTATTTATTACATCTGTAGATGACTTCAGGCTCCCTGGAAAATTAATTTTCTGCTCACGACTTCTTGGTTTGTATTTTGTTTTGGTTTGTTTGAGTGAGTCCATGTCATGTAAAGCGTCTCTTACCCTTGGTTGTCGGGTTGCCCGAAGGCAAAGCTGCTGAATCTGGGGAACTCTCCCGAGGCCCAGCGAAACGAGTCCCTCAACGGTTTATACGTCAAACCTGGGGAGCGAAAAACAACCGCTGTGTTTATCGAGGTGCCGTCTCTAGCACATCTGCTCCATAGCATAACAACATTTATTTGCCGCGGACGATGAAATATCATACCTATCCAGAAGTTCTGTGTCTCAAAGTCGGCGTTTGTGACTTCATTGTTTGTTTCCAGGTGACTGAGATAAAATGCCAGAATGTCCTGAACCTTCTGATTATATATTTGAGCTAGAACACCCCCTTTAGCCTTTGTAAAAAAAAAAAAAAAATTATATCACTGACAGCAGAAGCTCATTTGCCTTACAAATATTTCTAAGGCTGGTGTGCAGAGCATATCTGTGTAAATGGAATTCATAAACACACACACACACACACACACACACACACACACACACATATATGATTATGATTTAAGAGCTTGTTTCATTCTCTCAGGAGGCGAAACATCTGTCTCTCACCTGACAGCGGGTTTTGGCTCCATAGAAAGTATCAGCAACCGGAGAGACAGTGAAACAATCCCCATCTATCACCACGTCACAGCTGTGGAGGGGAAACTGCACTTTTTCTATTAAAACACAATGCAGGTGAGATTACAATCGCGCTGCCTCAATGCAATACATAATCATTTCATATTCGAAGATGAAGTGTCTTCGATAGCGCCCTCCACCAACGGGCACGGCGGCAATTCCATAATGTTATCAACAGGCCATAAATTCCCCCGTGTCTCTAGAGTAGTGTGTGAAAAATGAAAAAAAAAAAAATGAAGCCATTGTGCCCCACACTCACCCGCGCAACCTGCGCCGCCGTAGCCCACATCGCACATGCAGGAGCACTCCTCCTCTTTGAATCGACCATGAACACACTGCGCCTTGCACCGTACTGCGAAGCAAAGGTACACTGCTCTGAAACCTATAACTAACATCTTTTGTATGAGATCAACTGTAGACCTTTGGTACTCAGCTGTTCTAGGATCTGTCACTCAAAAACTCGCTTGCTGTGAGAACTTGGATTTGACTGGTACCTTGACAGAAGCGTCCAGTGAACCCCGGGTCACACATGCACTTGCAGGAGGTGTTATTAAGGTGACCGTGTACACCGCAGCTCATACGACACGGGTTGCTTGGGATCTCTGAAGGAATCAAGCGGGAAAACAAACAAACAAAAGGAAATATAATTTTCACCAATGACAGCGCATCATCAGATTGGAATTACTACTTTGGAGATTTAAGATGAAATGACCAGGATCACATTTGGAAAAAAAAAGTTTAAATAAATTGGCCTATATTCGCAGAATTGAAAATGTAACTGGCAGACCGAGTTACGCTCTGTAAATGTAAATATGCAAAACATCCTCAGAGAACTGTTACCGAAGTTTTGTCTGACACGCACGTCATCCAGAATCAAAATTGAATCCCTGAGGGGCGTCACTCATGCCGGAGTGACGGCTCAATTTGCTTCCACCTGCTTTGGCAGATTTAAGGCGTCACTATTGTCTCACCGCATAATCCACCCACGTGGTCCCACAGCCTGACGCAGCCGGACATGGAGGAGGTGCAGAGGGAGCAGTGCTGGCCGGCTTTGTACGGTGTTACCTGCTGACCGTTCACCTCCCAATTACCCCTGCAGCAGTAAGAAATATAGATAAAAATATAGGACTAGTTGCTTAGGCTTTTTCTATGTAGTTATTCTAATCAATGATCTTAAACCTTTTCCTTACAAATAAGTATTTTTATATGGAAAGAGTTGGTGATAATCATGTACAATTCAGAGATGATGGAAGTTTTCAGCTTGCTTTTTGTTTTAAAACACCCTGCTGGTTCACGGATGAATAGAATATTCTGGTTGTGGAGAGTTTATGCTTACCCTGGGTAATATGCACAGACGAATATGTCCCAGAGGTGCTCTTCTCTAAGACACAGCTGCTGGGCACAGCCCACGTGATTGGAGGTGGCCCACACCAGCTGCACGACAGAGTGATCATGCATGTGACAACGGCGCTTTGACAAGAAGATCACCCTACTGGAGGAGACCACGGCGGTGTCGTCGCTAAGCGGTGATACCTGAGTGTAGTGTTGACAGGTGGCGTTGACTCTACATTCCCCACTGACGTAGAGGAAATCTTCTCCCTCTTTGAACCAGCCGTCGATGATTTGCCTAAAGGAGGTGACGCCGCGAGGCGAGAGGTGTGTATTCCAACCGATGTGATTGAGCGCTCTGGGATGTTGGGGTGACAGGTCCGCGTGGCACGCCGCCGCCCTGTCCTCTGCGATTAAGGTCAGCTCCTCATCCCAGTCCTATACACAAGTACAATGATTACATTTCTAACAAACACACTTTTTCTCCTGCATTGTTTCTTCCTGCGCTTTCCAGTACTCTGCTGGTACAACCAAAATATATTATCTATTGACTAGGATGAGGCTATTGCTGAGTAATTAACTGTTAATTAAACTGTAATGGCTTTTTACTTTGTTCAAACACGGAAGCGCAGTTTGAATCTCAAAACACAGGTTATATTGTTCTTTCCAGAGGCTGATTGTGACTGGAAGAAAAGAGTCTCTGACGTGAAGATGACGCCTTCAAGTGCAGGAGTGATTGGCTTTGTGGAACTAATCCCTTCAGAGGTGGGAGCCAGTCCTGGAGTACGCTTGGATGGGGGACGACAGCGGGCTCCTGGAAGGGCCGGCAAATTTGGGGCACACAATAACTGTGAAGCACGTAGCTATAAACACTTCACCGAAGCCACTTGAGCTTTGAAATGACCCGTTAATTAAAGAAATGGTTTCCATATAAGTCTTTCTTCTCCTCTCACTTTTCTGCTCATAGCCACAGCTTGCAGTAATTACCCACTGAAACTTTTATTTTATGAATAAATATTCAATGTGTATTCTTCTCATGAGAATTGCTCCAATTGCTCCAAAAGGGGATTTTTGTATGTGATTATTTTTCTTTGCAGAATTGAATCAATCCTTGGTTTTTCAATTGTTTTTTTTCTCAACGTATTCCAGTAAAATACAACCAGTCGGAAGTCGACCAAAAATATGCAGATAATAATTGGACCAAAACAAACAAACATACCCCCTAATAATGTCCTCTTTGCTGTGTTTAAAATCGTAAGACAATTACACTTAAAAGATATAAATGATACAACTGAACAAAATAGTCGTAAACAAAGATGTCGTATATCACAACAAAAAAGTGCAGGTCACATAACTAAATGGATGAAATATATAAAGGGTAACAAGGTTTGTGGAAAGACTTCATCGGAGATGCAAGTTTTTCTCCTAAACCCAGCCCTTGAGCTCAAGCGGCTCCGGTGAATTCTTCTCCGGAAGGCCTGGAGCTCGAAGTGCAAATGATGGATCACCTTTCATTTTGCAATTTTGAGCGGGAAAAGTACAGGAGAAGACAACATGTTTGCAGATGTTTTGACTTCTCCGTGTCTTCATCAGTAACCGAGAGTGTTATAGGTAGAGGTCAAATAATTAAAGAGTGTGATTTACCGAGGCGCTGCGGATCACCTCTCCCCATCACAGCTCTGGGAGGCAGAGAACATTCTTTTAACGGATGAGCCGTCCCAACCGGAGATCACCACTTCCATATCAACGGTAAATATTCAGCTTAAATGGATGTCTCTGAGAGGATAAGACCTCACAGAGCTGCTTCGCCTCAAAGAAAACAGACGTAGAAGCGGATAAGAAAGGGAGGTGTCTTTTTTCCCCCCTAAATAATATTGGTATTTTATCTTATTCAGAAAACAAAGCCTGAGGACTATTAAAATCACTTCAACACAATCTCACAACAATGCTCACTGCTGGTTCTTGTGCTAAGAAGAAAAAAAAAAAAAAAACTCATTCAGATATTCTCAACCGCAGCCCGAAGCCTTGAGCCTTTTAACATTTATCAGTAAAGCTCTTTAATATGCCTCCTCAGCTCCGCGGAGCCTCTTCCAAGGGTTTTCAAAGAGAAATTACCTGTAATAGCCCCGTCGTGAATGCAGAACGATTATCCACATCCTCTTTTTCTCATTACCGCCTTATCAGTGGAGAACAGTTCTCCGAGGTTGAAGAGTAGTCGAAGAAAGGAGCTCGGTCTGCGAGGGTGGCTTTGAGGATGTAATCTATGACAAAGTGACAGTTTGCCCCGGAACAAATCTCATATTAAGCCTAAAGGATAAACAGTGCACGGCGAGTTTCATAATCCATTGTTGCCTCTCGGCCATTATTACATACAGCCTAGACAGCTTCTCTGATAAGTACAGTATGGCCAAGCAACGTACGATGAGAGATAGGGGACAGGATTCAGACGGTTAAAGTGGGGGACGAAAAAAAAAGCTGTTTAAAACAAGTGATAACAACTCAACCTTACGAGGCCCTGGAAATATAACAGCCTGGGGTTAAGGTGTTAAAGCCAATATCGATGAGAAAAAATATTCAATATCACGGTCGATGTGTTTTGGTGCAGCCACGCGGGTACAAGGCGCGAATAATCCATGTTACATAAAACGAGCAACGCGATTTGATTCCAGGACTTAACATCTCTTGCTGCTTGGCGGGCCAGGAAAACAGATTCTAATGTTGGTGCAGACCTAAAAATGCAACTATCAATTTGAATGTCATGCAATAATCAGATCACGATCCGCTTGACATGCACAGTTATGTACAAATAAGGACTTTCAAATAAAATCCTTCTGGTCGTCTCGCAGACAGTGTGTAGACATGTAGAGTATTCTTAGGTGAGGTCTACAGCTTCAGGCTGAAGAGGCTGCTAAGCCTAATCATCATGAGATTTAGGGAGAGTGGTGACAAATAGCATATGCTGATGGAAGTGACTTGCACTTTCCAAGTGGCAGGAAACTGAATCCACTGTTTACAGTGTTTTTGCAGGTGGGGGGGACGGCTCGGTGTAAAAGAAAAAAAAAAGGTGTATTTTCTCTCTCCAGCTTCGCCACCACTCACAACTGAGCCTATTCCGGGTTCTTCATATGTGATCACTGATCTGAGGCTTTGAAGAAAACAAACATCCCGGATTTCTTACAGAATATATTTGGCTTTATCTCTGCATCGTCTTTCGTGAACAGCCATTAAAAATTTAACGTGAGCTTGCACTCTTTGTCAAACATCCAACAGTTAAGGATGTTTTTTTGGACAAATAGGAGACTTCCTAACGGAGATCTGTACGTGCACATTGGACAGGTGACAAGACTAAATGTACAATAAAAGTCTTGAAATCCTTGAAAACAATCCTTGAAAAGTTACAATTTTCCAATCAATAAAGATGTGAAAATGAAGGGAGAAACCATGACTGGTGTGTTCACAATTAGTACCTTTGGATCATATCGTATTTGAGACACAAAGTCATACTTATAAATGCCTTAAGTTAAATGTAGTGGTACATTATATAATACACATTCATATCAGAAACATATAAGTTCCGGCTCACATGTTAAAAGGATGCCTTTGGTCCCTGAGAATGTGACATTTGTCTCCTCTATTTAATTGATTTGTTTGTTTGTAATTATTTATAAGTTTTATATACATTTTTTTAGTTCCGGGAATGACAGTCTAATCTATAGCAGACACATGTTTTACACACACACACACACACACACACACACCCACACACACACACAC
>CAAKHD010003522.1:127042-157042 GCA_901007705.1 Fistularia tabacaria
GAGATTTTTAGTCTTATCTATATATAAGACATATTTTACACACACACACACACACACACACACACACACACACACACACACACACACACACACACACACACACACACACACACACACACACACACACACACAAACGCACATATGTATATTTGCAAATGAGCTTTTATTCGTACAAAGTACTATAACTGCTTCAATAACAAATACTACAAATTTTATCTCCTGCTACTTATAGTAATAATAATATTAATTTTAGTTTAATGTGAACATTGGTTTGTGGATCTGCACAAATTCTAAATATATACACTTCATAACCAAACATGTTACTTGGTTTTATGACCCCTGTGTTTAAAGGTGGTAGTTAGCGACGATTAATTTGTGAATTTTATCGCGCAAACCTCACAAGACTCAGCACTCGCACTGTTAATTGATTTACCCTTCCTCCATGCAACACAGCGCGTCCAATTGTGCGCAATGCTGCAACTAACAGTGTTAGTAACACTTTCAGCAGCACAGAGGAAAAATAGCTGAAACCCATGCTCGTGTTTAATTATTCAAAAATCGAGACTGGGTGTAAACATTCTCAAACTCCTAACTTGTGCAAGGCAGTAGAAAAGGGAAAAAATATGGATTGTTGATTAAAGATATATCTTATTTCTTTATGTGGCTCCAGCTGGGTTTAAAAGTGACCTTCACACAAGGTCAAACCAGATTATCACCTTCTCGTCTCTCTGTCCCCGTTGCAGAGAAAGAACTGTGGACATTTCCCGGATTATGACTTGCACATTTTCATTGTGTTTTGCCTTTTGACCGTGTTGGAGGCGGTTTAATTATGTTGACAGCCGGCGTTCCTCTGGGCCTTGTACTGGCAGATTCCAGTTCCTTTGACTTCAAAAGCATATTTCTTTATAGCGCGGTGGATATCTCCCGGAAGCAGCAAGCGACTGTTCACCAGTAAAAGCCAGGTACTCAAAGTGAGAAAAAAAATCCCTCAAGATTAACAAAGAAGTTGGTCAGAAGTAGTAGTAATCTGATTTTTGTAGGTTCCGCTGACAGTTTACAAGCGGGTTATGCTCCCAAGCCTCGAAAACGCTCAGTATTCATATTCAAATAGATGGACTGAACAGACAATAGATGTCACAAACCATTTTTTGCATGTTGGCTGCCGTGGGCTTGACTCGGCTCCGCAGCCTGTTGTGCTGGGCGACAATCTGAGAGTGCTGCTTCACTCCCAGTCCTGTAAGACAACACACACTTGTGTTACTTCATGCAGCGAAAAGCTTGAGGGTGGATAGGAATTGTGTCTAGTTAGCTTTTATTACAGGTTTATATATAAATAGTGGTCCTTCAGTCCAAAGATGAATAACTTAAGTAATTGTTCATATGAATTGTGGCGGTTTTCCCATGAGGTTTTTTCAAGGATAATAGTTTCATCTCAACTTTGAAATGAGCGAAAATGAATTGGCTTTTAATGGATAAGATCAAGAACATTACTCTCAAAATGAAAATGGCTCAGCTCTCATATGATAATAAAACACAACTTGCTAAATCAAAGTGTGTGAACTTTGGGGCCATTAGAAAGTGAATAGCATCCATGAACATCCATTGATTAAAAATTAAATTATAGTTATTTATAGTTATTTATATATGTTATTAACATCAGTTGACAAAATAAGTAACATATTTCTGTAAGCTGGCCATTAAACACAATCAGAACGGAATATTTGTTATTTGTTTATATATGTATCTAGTCCGCGAAGGATTTTAAGAAATTAAAGAACAACCACATTGACTTAAGCGTTCTAACTCCCATGCATAAATGTGCAAGTACAGCAGAGCAGTCTGAAGTGAGAGAGGAGCCTACGGAGCCCCGCCTGCCGGCCGGCCGGCCTGCAAGCACTTTACCGGTTCCGGAGGAGAGCAGGTCCGGGGGGACGATCCGATTCGCGCTGTTTATCGTGAAAAGAGGAGACAAGACGACCAAAAGTACGCAGCACCGCGAGGCTGCGAGAGACCCCATCATGGACCCGCAGACTGTCCCCCAACTTCGGCCGCCACCTGCCTCTGGATGCTGCGCGAGTTTGCTCCTCCCCCCTGCTCTCTGCCCCCCTCTACCCCTCCAGTTCATTCAGAACCAAACTGTAATCAATGAATAATCTGTATATTCACCCTCATATCTATCTATCTATCTATCTATCTATCTATCTATCTATCTATCTATCTATCTATCTATCTATCTATCTATCTATCTATCTATCTATCTATCTATCTATCTATCTATGCGCGTGTGCATATTTTAATTTACTTTTGAACTGTCGAATAATTGAACTAAAGTACGTTTCTATGCTCTCAACTTCCAGAATAGCCAATCTAAGTTGTCCCTTTTAAATGCACCATGATACTGTAGGAAAATAAAGCTTACATATTAGTAATATATTAGAAATATGAGTAAGGTGATTATAAATTGTCTACATGACTGTCATGAAAACAGTTGGCAATGAAAATTGCAATGCACTGATGAAATGGACCAAGTTAAAGGAGTGGGTCTTTACACGTTGAAATCAGGCGCTTTATGTGGCGCAAAGAAAATCGGGAAATGTGATTCTGGTAGACGTGGGAAACCTGACTTTGGTCCTGCATTTGAGCAAAGCTCCTGCGGCGTCAGTCCCGTTGTGTCATGACTTCCTGATCACTGTGACGAAGAGGCACGTTTGCCCTGCATGGGTGAGCTTTGGTCTTCATCATTGTTGCGTGAGGGGAAGTTTGTTTTGAAAGATGCAGGGAAGGGGGTTATTGTTTAGATGAATCCAGAGGTGAGGGTGCATTATTGATGAAGAGGTTTAAATTAAAAGCAAATTTTCATCTTTTTTTTTTCTCGACACAAGAAACAAAGAGAGAAACAAACTCAAACAGGGCTCAAAACAACCGGTTCGGTGGAGTGGAGAAGTGAACAACGCTATTCGGGCTGTCATCGACACGGTAACTCTTTGAAGGGTAGGCGTGAATCATGATCTGCTCACCGTTGGCTGGTTTGGAGTGCGATGACTCCGCTTCGGCACAAAGGCATCCCACTCATTCCTCCCCCCGCCGGTGGAATGTTTTCTTGTGTGCAGAGGATTCACTCTCCAGACGCAGCAGCCTTTTTTCTTTGAATCTGATTCAGCCAAGGACGGCGTCTGACCTCTGCCTGCGCCTGACGACAGCTGCACCCCTCTTTTATTCTAAACATTAAGGACCAAATCAATTAGCGGATGACGAACTTTTGGTCACTCGCTTAAAAATGGCTCGGCTGCGCGCCAGTTTTAGTACATAACCCTCTCAGACATTTAATACAAGGCCCTTTGTTAGTTAGTTAGAGTACAGTTAGTTAGATAGTTCTTTGTTAGCAATTATATACAGCAAAAGAATGTGCACAGTTGTCATAAACAATCAAGGAGTGTTATAACGGTATTACACCTTGCTAGTGTAAACGATCAAACACGGTGGTCATGTATTTTTTCATGTATTTTGAAAAACGTGTTTTGAACCACGAGAAGTGACACCCTTCGGTGTTCATTACGCAACTCAGACAATGTGGCCTGAGCACGTACAGTACCTCTCTGATCCACACTACACCTCCTTATGACCAAGATATCGGCTAAGCTGCTCAGACCGGACAGGAAGTGCACTCCAAATTAAGTCAAGGGATAATAATCTGCCCACATTTTTCCCCAAAGTCTTCCTCTGATTGGCTCCTGAAGGGTAAACCCAACATTCCGCAGCAGTTTGCCGCCGCCACCGCCGCCGCTGCTGCTGTCGCTGCTGCTGCTGCAGCGGCTTTCCCCACTTCCCCAGTGTGCCCTTTCATTTACCTGGAGTTCCTGCAGTCCGAGGGCTGCCCTCCCACGAACAACATCTCTCTCCAGATCAGCGGCTTTGCATTGGATCAAGATTAGCGGGAAACATGTTGGTGTCCACTGCGGCTTTCGTCACTTTGCTGAGTTTGTGTTCACTGCATTCTATATTCGGACAGGTGAGTGTGGGAACGGAACGATTACATAAGATGCTGAGGGAATGGCTGTGGAATATTGTATGTTTAATTCATAGCTTTCTGTCGAGCCTTTAAGGGTTCACTCTGAAGTACATGGGAATGCCTAGTGTCGACGTCCTCGCTTGGCATCCCTGACTACCTCTTTACAAAGTAAACCGTGAGTCACCCTGACTTTGCACGCAAGTTACAGGAAGACCCCAGGGCCTCCAGCCTATGAAAACATTTCATATATCTGGGCTATGCCTGACTGCAATCCACATTGACATTTCCAAAATGCTGCATCTGTCTGTGAACAACACCTGAGTAGGTCTTTATCCCACGTGTCTGTGTGTCTTTTTAATCCAGTTGTTCAAGATAGCAAGAGTCCATTAAGACATGAGAGTGAGTGTATACACAGTGTATTTACATATAATATACACATGTGCAAAAGAAGGGCCACTCATCTCAGTGTTTAGTGTAATTTGTCTGTTGGAAAGACTCGCAAGGTTTATTACAAATGTACAGTAAGTGTGCTGGTCCATGCCTTCTATACACTACATGAAGCCATGTGAAAT
The DNA here is from genome assembly GCA_901007705.1 of Fistularia tabacaria. Taxonomy (NCBI): domain Eukaryota; kingdom Metazoa; phylum Chordata; class Actinopteri; order Syngnathiformes; family Fistulariidae; genus Fistularia; species Fistularia tabacaria. The sequence continues at coordinate 131,624 of CAAKHD010003522.1, forward strand.
GTCACAGAAAGAGGCCTTTGACAACTACACTTTAAACACCAGCCACCTTCGGCGCCTCCCTACCCCCCTGCGCCGATTGAAGTTTTTTTCCAAACCTCGGCTCTGTCCAATTCAGAAAGGTGTTTTCAACAAATATTGACTCTTCTTACATAACTGGTGCTCGGCGAAAACACTAATTGGTTGTCTGAAAACATGTACAAGAGGACAGGGCTGAGGGCGGAGAGCGATGCCGTTGAATGAGGGAAACTAATGAGGGAGGGGATATGGATGTTGGGGTACTAAATGCCCGTCCCTCGCCTTTACAGTCAATAGAAAGAAAGGTTGTATTGCAGGTGCTTATGCTTGGAGTCATTTATATAGCTGGCTGACCCTGAGCCATGAATCCACCACATCATGGGGAGAAAGTGATTAGCCGTAATGCTGGTTAAATAGTCTTTGCTAATTTCTACCTTATTTTAACTCTGTGCGATTAAGTCTGCAGCCTCATCACCGGCCCACGCCCAAAGTCCACATCACGGGAAAAGTCCAGCTGGCTACTTTCAAAGTATCTTTTTCTCTCTCCGACTGGGTTACAGTACACGCTTTTACAGCAAGGCGATCGCTACATGCAAATAGTCAAAGTGGCCAAACACCCTGATTCGACATCGCCTACTTCAACAAGCAGCGCCGCAGATCTGTCCTGCACAGACGGCCAACTGCTCCCTTAAACTAACATTGATCAAGCAGGTCTTTAAGGTTTTATTTACAGCTGTGACTATAATTCCAAACTGTTCCCTCCATCAAATTTCACACTGCACATTCAAACCACTCTCCATTCTCAGCGAGTCAAAACATTTTGACTCGAACTTACACAATCCCAACAATAGGCACGGATGAAAGGGGAAAAAACAGTAAGCGACAAGTCCAGTGAAGTGGTGGCTGAGGATGAATTTTCATTGTTATTATCATTGTTAATATCATTATCATATACAACCTCAGTAATTCTAATGTTGTCATTGTTTGGTAGCTGTTATAGTTACAGGTATTGGTATCAGTATGAGTGTTTTGTACGAGTATCACTAATATTATTCGTCTTGTGTGGTCACCAGTAATTAATGCAGCAGTGTTTTAAAGGGTAATTTTGTTTTTTTTGGGAGATAAAATGTAAATATTGTCTTTGTAACACTTTCAGTTCTGTCTTCAGCTGACAATCAGTAATAAATAAATCTGTGTATGTGTGCCCTCACTGTGTTTGCTGTTTTTGAAAATATTTTCCGATTTACCTGAGCTCAGGACCACCATGGCACAAAATTATTTTTCCAGACGAAATGAGGGGGGGCACTTAGCTTTTAACAACCAAGAACTGCAAAAGTCTTTGGTACAAGAATGTCCAACACTAACAAATAATACCTAGACATAACTGTGAAAATAGAGGTAGTGTAAGTTTGAGAAAGACAGAATATCTGTGAAAATAGAGGTAGTGTAAGTTCAAGAAAGACAGAATATCAATTCTATATTTCCTTTGATTATTCCTTTTCATTTTGTTGTTACTTCAACCCTTCCAATTTCCACCAGGACTGTGCAAGCAGGCAGGAAATACAGGGATCTCTGAAGCAGGTCCAGAAGCTTCTCTCAGCCCATGAAGCATCCTATTTGCAGAGTTTGAGAAACCTGAAGAAGAAAATAAATCTGCTGCAAAGCAGCACAGGAAAACATATAAGAATCATTAACAGTAAGCATCCACTTGTGAAATACTGATTTATTATATGAATAGAAATTAACTAAATGTTATGTATTTTCATTGCTGTGTACGACTTCAACAGGTACCTGTCCAAAACTGGACGCGCCCATTAATGGCCGGAAACTTGGCCGATCACACAGCGTGAGCCATGAGGTTCATTTTCTGTGCGACCCTGGCTACGAGCTCATGGGGCAGGAAAGCAGGGTTTGTCAAGAAAGTCTCAGCTGGAGTGGCCAGCAGCCCACCTGCCGAGGTAAAGGACCCATGTTGGTGTGCCATTTCCTGAATTGACACTTTCAGTTTCTCTTCTCCTCCTCTTCACCCTGTGGGTGATCACTTCAAGATCACTTGAACAACCTAGTCATCAACTTCCGCCTTTTAACATCCTGCCCTCCTGCTCACTGCATTGCAGTATTTTCTTTGCATCGTGTCCCAAACGTTTCCTTGCAGTATAATGCGACAGAGCATGTTTGGCCCACCATCATATCTCTTTGTTAGTTACTATGGTTATTGTTCAGGCAGGATTATTGGATCATGGGACATACAATATCTGATAAGAGCTAGAGGGCATCGACCCCTGATGAACGGTGGAACCAAACATATCAGCTATTATAACACATTATAATTCATGTCCTATTCTGTTTCAGTCACTGAAAATGTTTTGATTTGTCTAATCAAGATTGCATTTTCCCTCAGACATCAACGAGTGTGCATCGTCCCCATGTCTGAATGGAGGAACGTGTTTGGATGAAGTGAACCAATTTTCCTGCACCTGTCCCAAAGGCTGGGCTGGAGTCACTTGCCAAAGTCCCGTGCCAACATGTAGGTATAATGCATAATGTGTGTAGAAATATATGATACACAGTCAAACCAAAACTCTGAAATTGCTTTCGTGTGTTCTTTCGAGAAAATAATACAAGGCTAAACCTACAATAATACTTACTGCTTTGTATTCATTTCCACCGGTCTGCAAAAGTAGATTACACTGACCGTCAGTTTAGTTTGCAAATACGAGGCAAAGCTGCAGGTTTAATTGAACGCCGGCCCGGAGTCGACCGCGCTGCTCGGTGGTGAGTAGTTTTTTTGACATGCTTGGTGGAACAGAGTAAGAGATGTTTTTTTCTCTCCTTTCCTTATTTGTTCAGCAGTTTGCGAGTGTAACTGTGCATAGCAATAGACTTGCTCAAACACTGGCTTAGCGGTATGAACTTTATGTGGTCTCTATGGCAACCCATACAGCTCACTCCTCTTGCAACATGGACACGAAACCATCAGATGGCGGGATGCTGCATGCAAACTGTGTGGATAAATCTAAGCTTCCTGGACTATAGTTTTGACTTTTATATCACATGTGGTCAACTAACAACATTATCAGCATCACTTACTGTTGATGTTGAGAGTTAGCTTGAAATATACTTACCTCTTGTCCTTTCCAACTTTTTCATTCAGTCTTCGTCACAACAACAAACACCTCCGCCGCAGCCTCCTCTCCGGCCACCGCTGCCGCTGTTACGCTACCAGCCGACACCGCCGGGCCCTTCATCCGTCCGTCACGCTGCACCATCGTTCAGGGAACGACCCACTGCACGTGTGAACCAGGATACACCATCTCTGGCAGAGACAGCAACACTTGCACTGGTGCAAATAACTGCCATCTGACCAGAAGTAACAATTTAAGCATAAGGGCCAAGACAAATATGAGTGTGTGTGTCTGTGTGTTTGCATTTCAGATATAGATGAATGTGAGCTGTTCCACAATGGACAGGCTGGGCGATTATGTTTACACGCTTGCATCAATACCCCCGGAGGATACCGCTGTTCCTGTCCTGCAGGATATAACCTGACCCGTGACGGTCGCAGCTGTAAAGGTGAGCTCCAAGTTTTGCGTTTGTAAGGTTCCAAAATAGTCAGCGTGACGTAATGCATTCCAGAACCGGGAATCTTGTTCCCATCTATTTCTAAATATAGAGTATTTTTATAAGGAATAACACCAGCACCTCAGCTGGTTAAATCACTCTTTTACGGTCTTGTAAAATTGTAAGAACCGGCAACTGCGGTTGACATTCACCGTTAATGAATTCGAAAATAGCCCGTCCCCCTGCAGGATTCTGTGTCAGTCAGTGCCTCGCTCTGTTTTCCACACAGATATCGACGAGTGCGCCACCAGACAAAACAACTGCACAAAGGACCACATGTGCATCAACACCTACGGCGGCTTCCAGTGCGTACGTGTGGAGTGTCCAAAAATACCCAATGCGACATATGTCAAAACATCACCAATGTAAGAACTGCCTGTCATAATCCGCCTTGTGTCTTAATGTTTATAAAGATACTGACACTGCAAGTTGAGCATTGACATAAGACTATCTGGATTCCATCTCAATCGGGTTTTTCTTTTGCTTTTCTCCAAGGCGTTGTGAACGTAACCCCTGCCCTGTGGATAACAAGCAGTGCTCTCAGGCTCCAAACTCCTTCTCCTACCATTACCTGGCTGTTGTATCCAACCTGTCAGCCCCTCGTGTCATGTTCCGGGTTTCAGCATTGCGTCCCATGGGGGACACGCTTCGTTTCTCCCTGCTTGGAGGAAGGCAAGCGCGCCGCCACTTTACAGTCCAGCGTTCAGACCGTCTGACAGGTCAGCTGATGCTGGTGAGTCCGGTGCAGGGCCCTGCCACTCTGGAGGCTGAGGTGGAGATGACTGAGCTGGAAAAGCGACTCCAGCTGGGAAGATACATCACTAAAGTCACTATGTTTGTTTCTCAGTATGAGTTTTGAAAAATGAGACGGACAGAAATAGAAAGAAAATTGGTGCCAAGAGCACAAGAGTCAAACGGTTGGCTGGTTTAGCTGATGGCTATGTTTTCATGGATTTGTAATGTGGTGACTGTTTCCAGAGTTGTCTTTAGGCTATGAATGCTAGAAAATCTGTTGAAGCCAGATGTCAAGTGTTTCTGAGCACATGCATTTCTAATTAACAGTGAAACACATGGCCGCCTGCAAAATGGCTTTTAGAATATTGGTCATTGTGAGCTTCTGAAAACACGCTATAGAAATGAAAATCGGGATGGAAGACCGACTGACCCAATCAGGTTTTCTAACATATTTATAGTATATATGCATATATAATCTAAAAATGGAAGTAGACTAAAGTAAATATTAAAGGATCACCTGTTTGAAAGGGTGTTTCCCGATAAGTACAATGTGCTCTTTTAAAAACTTAAATCACACCGTTCATTTTAAAATTTCAGCTGCTGCTCGTCCTCCTTTTTTTCACAGTCATGGAAATTCTCATTGAATGTGCACTGAAGGCTGTAAGCATTGGAATTATACACAATCCCAAAACTAACTGTTGTGTCGAAAAAATCTCTGCACAGGGAAACGTTCCCCCCTTCAGCAGAGGACTGTGAAAACATTCCTCCACTGTTAAATTTGACACATACATCACTCCGTGAGGTGAAACTCAAACATCCAAGCAATGTAATGTGAAGCAAAACAAGTGTTTCTGTGGAGGAGGACATTAAAGTGATAAATTACGGTATGTTTCCAACTGTAACTGAGTATTTGGAAAAAGATAAATGAGAAAAGAAAAACGGATACTTGACGTGAAGTGAACCAGAACAGGCAGTCCTCATTCAAGTCAAACCCATCAGTTGACAGTAATGTTCCGGAGTGTTCTCACGATGGGAACATCTCGAAACTCCCTATACCATCATGTTTAGTTTATGATCTTGAAATGATGTTTGTGCTTCTTTCAACAATATTAAAACACCAAGTGAAAAATGAGGCTTGGTTTTTTTTTTCTTTCTTTTTTTTTGTCAACACAAATATTTGTTGCAGTTTAAAGGTTCCCTCCTCAGGAGTTTCAGGCACAGCCCGATACATGAGCAGTAATATATGTGAGCAGGGGTTGTTGAAAAACTTCAGTTTTGGTAGCACAGAGCCGTGCTGTTCAGCAGACAGACGGCCAAAGACAGGCTGCTCAAAGAGCCCCTGTGTACAGTGCATGAATAACTTTACCTTTCAAATTCACAAAAACAACTAACCACAGGAAAATGTACATTTCACGTTAATTCTGGAGTCATTTGAAGGTGCTTCATTTTTCCCCTTCATGGGCAGGCGTATCGGCATTTTAGAGAAACGTGATAAATTCGACATTGATTCGGTGCTTTGACTCAACCGAATCCTTGGGGGCAACAAACAAAAAAAAAACTTCCACACACAGGTTTGTTTGTGCTTGGCGGAGCCAGAGATAGCTTCGCTCAAGACAAACACATCTTTATTAGTTACAGATGGAGCTCCATTTGAAGGCCAGGGCTGACGGATGACACCACCGGAGGATAGACGGATTTAGCCATGGGATTCCTTAATGTAACTGCATGCTGAGTGGAGAAAAAGGATGCATCAAGACAGGGAGGCAGACACATTGATGGCTGAATGGAGTAAAGTGAATAGAAGACGATTCACTAGCCTTAGCCAGTCAGTGGCAGGCTGAGGAATGCAAACCGAATTAAAACTGTCTGTCGAGATAACAACTGCTGAATAGACCACACACTGGTCTTTGCTTCATCGCACCCTCCACTGTTTCAATGGAAAGGTAAGCAAGAGAAGTTGAATTGGAGGTTGTCCTTGTGTTCGTCCCTCAGGGATTCACAAGAGATGATGCATCACATCACATCCAAGGTTCGCCATTCCTTTTCTACTCTGGTCCCGCGGCAGCTCAAAACCCATCGCCCAAATAAATCCATACCTCCACCCAGGCGGCATATTTTCTATTCACGTATATTTCTCTGAAAACTGACTTCTTTCATGTCTGAAGCGCATCCAGATGCTACTGGAGTTTGGTTCTTTTATTCGTGCAAACAGGATGTCAATGGTGAATTTAAAGCAGGTAATGTAAATTGAGTACACCAATAAAGCCACTGCTTGATGGCCAATGTGAACTTTTCCACTTTATGGCAGAGAGATACTGAAAAGAGGCAGATAGCTTTTGAAGTTAACATCAGTCTCCCACCCTGCATCTTACGTAAGATCCTGCCAGCATGACTTATAATCTTTCTCATCTGCATGTGAAAATGGTCCCAGCTCTGTTGTCCCGGCTGCTCTGTTCACCTCTCTTTTCCTCCCAGCCTTCCGCTTATCATATTTCATTCACTCATACATTCATATGTCCCCACTCGTCCATTTCCACCAACCCTCGTGGATGGCTTTCCTACGTGGCTCAGTCATGCTGGAGTTTTAAGAAAAAAAAAAGTCCAATGAGAGTCTGCTACACATGTAGGACTGATCTCAACTTCCTGATCTACGCTTTTGAACAATACCTCTGATGGGAAACTGGTTATCACTGCAACGTCAAGTTTAATGGAGCGAAGAAAAGTGTGACAGTGCCAGCTTTGCTAAAGGCAGGGAATGCAGTCAGAACCTCTCCAGTCAGTTCAATGTGGGCCAGCAGGTTAGAGGTGAGCATGAGGTCTAGTCATTCCTATGTGAGAATTTGTGTTTGGACGTCTCCTTGTCAGTCTGACTTGAACCTGAAGGTCACTTGATCGCTCTTTTGTCAAGACATTGATCCCTTTACTTTCTCTGTTTTTAACATGTCAGTATATTCAAAGTGTTTATTTGACAAGAAATGAGGAATGAGTTCAACTTACAATTTCAAAGGACAATCTGAGACTAAAGATCATTTTTATGAAATGGGGTTACACTGCCCCCTACTGGTCTAAATTCAGACCTGCGGCTTTGCAAGATTGTGTGTTAAGAAACTACACTGTGAACAAAGTAGTTATACAAAGTAGTTACACTTATCTGAAGACTGAAGATTATTTATTTTGGACACATCTTGAACGCACTTTCTCATTATGTATGAAACACGCAATTTAAGTTTCTTGGTAAGGGGAAGAGGTTAAGCTTCGACTTTCCACCTATTTCAATTTATTGTGGTTATTTTGTTTCTTATTTTTTACTTTGTGTTTTTGATCAATTTACTATTTTGTCAGAAGTTAAATCAGAGAAAAACTTAACCTGGCAGATTCTTAGATGGACTGATGTGAGACACAGTCGCTACACATAGAATCCAGCATAATGAACCATAGTAAAAATAAAAAGTTCTCTGTTCTGCTTTATGCTTACAACAACATTGCCTGTGATTATGAGCGCACACACAAGCACACACAGCACGGGCTCTGTAGTGAACACAATCTAGGTTGCAAATTCAGCACTAACGTCATTATATCATTAACATTCATACTCTAAAATTACTTAAAGTGTTTATGTCAGCCCTTTGTGATAAATGTATTCTATATCATTTTCATAAGTTTGTCCTAAAAAATGAATTTATTTAAAAAAATTCAGTTGAATAGCAAAACACCCACATGAGTTCAAAGCCTCTCATCATTTGTTTCTGAAAATCGGGTCGAACTTCTTGGGTGGTTCATCGCTGAGAAAATCAAATGAATAAATAAAGTAATTAAAGGGGATTTTCCTCATTATTTCCAGTCAGATTTCTCAGCAACTGTGCATCAAAAAAAAGGAAAATAAAAATAATAAATGAAGTTTAAAACTATCCCAAATTTCCTGGCTCCTCCCCCTGACGGCCCCCTTCCATCCATTTTCCCCCAAAACAGCTCCAGTGTTGTTGTCACCCTCGGCGGGTTCATCCTCCGCTGCTTCCGAGTAAGTGTCCTCTTTTCCACGGACGGCTGCGTGGACGCGGCCCGGGCTTGCGTGAAGTTCCACGTCCCGGTTGAACCCACGAGCTTCGGACGCAACTTCACCGTGGGTGCTCGGCAACATCCACACTAGTTTTGGTTTAGTTGTCCGGACTGGCTAACTAGCTAGTTCTTAGCTAAAAAAAAAGAAGGTATTTGGCTCAGGGCTACACAACTATCCCGCGGACGAACCCAGTTTATTAAGTTCTCGTAAAGTAAACAAAAGTGATTGAATTGAAAGATAAAAGACTCTGCAGTGATTTAACGGTAATAGTTTTTCTTTTCCAATGCTAGTAAAACTTGGTGAACTTAGTCAACCTGACGGGGGCAGGTCATCGTTCGGTTCGAGTCATTAGCCTCCTCATAGTCAAACTAACTGTCGTTTAAGAGCAGGTTAGTTCGGGAACTGGTTCCATTGTTGCGCAGGACAGAAGTGGAACTCGCACAGTTACTGTTCCCTCTTACCTTTAAGTTAAGCCATTATAATTAGAATAAATGTACTAATCTGTTACATTATCATGTAATTACCAGCATTTTGGATACATCTTAAAAGTATTTCATTGAGAATTATACATTATAGTGATGATACACTGTACAATTACATTATGTCAGTTTATTGTCTGGTATTTCAGTTGAATGTTTGCTGAATTATAAATTTCATTTGCTGAATTAAAAATTATTTCCCAAATATTAGTATCTTGAAAGCATTCACAGTGGTAATATCTTATTTGTGGCTAATTTATGATTATTTTATTTATAGTATTATTTGCCCTAAATTACATTGCATAGTTTTTCTTTTAGACTAGATAAAAGTAATAGAGAAGTTATACTGAATTATATACAGTTGATCAATTAGTACTGAATGGATGACAGTGTGTAACAAATGGCTATTTAATTAGAGTATTTTGAGAAAAGTAAATATTGAGGCAATAGAGTGTTGCTCAAAATATGCAGTCCTGCTCCTTGAATCTAAATTTGTCAAAGCCATCTCATTCCAAGGCAAAACATTCTGCTCACCTATTCAAAAAAGAAAAGGCATTTCCTCATCTGTCCATTGGATTGTTGCATCTGAGCCCTCACACATGGTGTTCTTACCTCTTCTTTGAGCTAGATGCCGTGTTGCTGACGCCACGATGAATCATTCATAGCAGGAGAATAAAGAAGAGCTGCAGCAGAGCAGAAATGTCTCCCGGTGGCCAAACCAAAGGCGATTATTCCGCAGTGCAAGTTGCGGTTCGAGTGCGTCCCCTGTTGCCTAAAGAGCTTCTACACTGCCATGAGAGCTGTATCACTGTGGACGCCGAACTTCATCGGGTTACTCTGGGTCACGACAGACACTTTCTTTGTGACTTCGTCTTTGAAGAAACCTGCTGTCAAGACGAGATTTATTCTGTGTCTGTGCAGCCCCTCATAGATGCCTTCTTCCGGGGCTTCAATGCTACAGTCTTTGCTTATGGTCAGACAGGCTCAGGCAAGACTTACACTATTGGAGAAGCTAATATATGTAAGTGATTTTTGAAGTTTTTATTCCAAATGTCCACGTCACTTGTAAAAGTCCCTTTTGTTTTGTTTTGTATTTAAGAGCTGAAGAAGTCCATCATCCTGTCAAAGAGAATGAAAGTCAATTATAGCTAAGGCTATGGGCAGGAGGCAACAGGGGGTGGGATGGGTGTCAGAAGGTAGAAATCAAGGCGGCTTTTTGAAATGAGCTATATTCTGTGGTCCCACAGGAAGTGTGTGATCTTTTTAAAATGGTCTTCAAAAGAACGCCAGGGAACAAAAACAACATTTTCTTGATAGCACACAGGGACTTATGTTGCTGTCATGTCATACCAATTAACCATGACAGTCTCTATGGTAACAGTTCTCATGTAAACATGGGTATTTATGTGCCAGCTGCACTCTGTTCATATTTGAGCCAATAGCAGCATATAGCAATAGCAGCCCCCACAGAAAATATTGAGCTAAGTATTCATCCAGTAAAATAATAAAATCAAAAACTGATCACATGCCTTTTTGAAAGGGGTCTTGAGCAGCATAACTTCTTTTGTAAGTAATAGGAATAAGAAGCTTACTATTTGAGGTAGCTGAGGGTACAATGCTTTTGTCAAATTGAAGAATCATTGCTCAATGTGTTTATTCATAGCAAGAAGTACCTCAGGTTTTGTCCTCGTTGATCAGCGGTCTTTAAAATCATCTGTAGAGTTTGAATGATCAGCCTTGAGCTTTTTTCAGACTTGTTTGTTTTTCGTTAAGCCTCCTTTAGAGATGAGGAGCAGGGCATTATCCCCAGGGCTGTTGCAGATGTCTTCAAGCTGCTTGATGAAAACGACCTCACAGACTTCTCAGTTCGAGTGTCCTATCTGGAGGTCTACAAAGAGGATTTCAAGGACTTATTGGAGGTTGAAACTGCAAGCAAGGACATCCACATTCGGGAAGATAAGGGCAACATAGGTAGGAAATTTCTATTGTCTTTGTTCTACTACTCAGTTGTATGTGTTAAAATAGATGGTGTGTATATGTTGTTTTTTTTTTACATGCCATATCTTGTATTTCATAGTCTTATGTGGTGTGAAGGAGTGTGAGGTTGAGGGTCTTGACGAGGTACTGAGTTTACTGGAATCTGGAAACACAGCCAGACACACTGGCGCAACCCAGATGAATCCAAATTCGAGCCGATCTCACACCATTTTTACCTTGTACATGGATCAGCGTCGTGGAGGCTCGCGCCTTTATGGGACGGCTACAAGCACTGGACCACAAATGATATCCTCCAAGTTTCATTTTGTTGATCTGGCTGGTTCAGAGCGCATCTTAAGGACAGGAAACACTGGAGAAAGATTAAAAGAGAGTATCCAGATAAACAGCGGTCTGCTGGCCCTGGGTAATGTTATCGGGGCACTGGGAGACCCAAAGAGGAAAGGTTCCCACATACCGTACAGGGATTCTAAAATCACAAGGTACGTTTCAAGGAAGCACCAGTTTTAGTTGAGCAGTACTGCATCTTTTAAGTGTACATGTAGATTACTTGTATGAACTATCTCAACCCTTAGGATCCTAAAAGACTCTTTGGGAGGAAATTCAAAAACCCTGATGATCGCCTGCATCAGTCCATCCTCCTCAGACTTTGATGAAAGTCTCAATACACTGAACTATGCCACAAGGGCGCGAAATATTCAAAACCGTGCCACAGTGAACTTGAAACGGGAGCCAGATCGGGTGGAAGGGCTGGAGCAACAAATCAAGGCCCTTCGCAGAGCCCTGGAAAACCGCCAACGTTCTGAGACCCGCATTATTTCACATGCCGACCCAAACAGGAGACCTCGACTTGGAGAGGGAGAGATCAGCAGAATTCAAGCCCAGAGTGCCCACTTTCGGACCTGCACGGACACTGCTTACAGGTTAAAGGGCATTCATTATTAAGCTGTACTTAATAGTTGAAACAGTCCAGTATTACTGCAACACACTTTGTGGCGTTTCAGTCCCAAAAAAAGGTTTCTGCATTCAATGCAGAATATCATATTAAGTGCAGTTATTTCCATGGCAAGTGTTTGAGTTGTAGTGTTGAATATGTAGATTTAGTTGCGTTCCTGCCCAGCACTAATCAAAAGCATTATCTTTCCAATTTCATGTATTTCATTGGGAAAATAATTTCTATTGACTAGTGTTATACACAATATGAATTTTGTTTTGAAAACCTCATGATCTGACACTCAGCAGCATCTGATAAGGGATGCTTTATGATCCCTCCACACTGTTGCGAAATCCATGTCTGATATCTATATATTACTGTTAAATTTGCAGGTTGATGCGGGAGCTGCAGAATGACGGAACACTTAGTGCAGAGCAGAACCTGCGAGTCAAAGAGTGGCTGTGCTCAGTGGAGGAGGAACGGAGTGGCCTGACGACAGCCTCTGGACCAGACAGCGGCATTGAGAACAGTTCCACTGAGGAAAGTCTGGCACTGCGGAGGGGAAGGCCTTCATTAAACAACCAGGTACGTCTCATCGACCCAAATACAGCAGATATATGGACCCAGTGTTGTCTGATTTCATTATGATAAACGGGTGATCCGGGACCGATAAGTGTATAAACGTATGCTTTTAATCTAGGATCCAGAGGCTTTAGAGGAGAGATGGAGCTATGAGCGTGACAGTGTAAAAGAAGGTATTAAAGAGGTCCAGCTTCAAGCACAAATCCTACGACTGGAGAAGGAGAACACAGACTTCTTAGCAGCTCTTGAAGATGCAATGGAGCAATACAAGCAGCAGGTCAGATTCAGACAGGTTCAGTAATCTTTTATATTTTAGTCCCATTATGGATCAATGTTAAATATTTCATTTGCAGAGACACAGAGCACTTTAAGTGATGTGGTCAAACAACCAATCTTTCCATAGCCAACCAACCTATTTTTCTTCAGTCAATGAGAAGGAGTTTTTTGTTTGCATATTAGCTAGCTAGTTAAAAAAATTGTCTTTATTCACAATTCATCATTGGACAACTACACAGTCAGTCAAACTGCTATCACAGTCAGTAACACTACTGAAGGATGTCACTAATTTTGTTGACTTTCTCTCTTAGCGTGATAAACTGCAGGAGCAACAGGACCTGATAGCCGAATTGCAGTGTCTCCTGTCCACTCCAGGCCTGCTGGGCTTGGGCTTGAACCTCAGATCAAGACCACACACTGCCCCTATGGCCCCCCTGAATCACAGCCAAAATGGACTTTCACACAGACAGGTCTCCTATACTGACCTTGTATGGCTTAAAACAGTGATTGAAATGAGTAACACTCACCTGGTATTGAATTAAACAACACACACAAGTAACTTAAAAGATGCAGGCTCGCACTGTCAGTTCTCAAGTCTTTGATATTGGCTAAGTACATTAATCCTGACTAATTTTGAATACATAAGTATATATGATGCAACATCAAGTATTTTTCAGTCAATTTGTCACTTCAAATTTGCTCTTATAAGTAAAAAGAAATTGAAAGAAGAAAAAGATTGTTTTGAGTGTAAGATAAAAGACCGGCAAATATTTACAGTTAAAGACTACCTCTTTGTGGTTACAGATCAGTCCACTAGGTTATTTTGGTTGTGGTCCTTATGACCAGGATGTCAGCCTTTGTGAGGAACAGGAGGTCTCAGGAGGAGCAGACATGCAGGAGACTGATGAAGAGAGCAGTCATTTAAACCTTCCCCATGACAGACGCAAGTATGTTTTTAGAGTCATAGCTTGGAGTTTACACTTTATTTAAGTTGTAATCAGATAAATGCTTCTCATGTTACTGAACGATTATACACAGCAGTTATATTTATTGGAATTTATGTGCTGTTGTCAGGCAGGTGAATCAGACATGGACCATGAGGGACATGGTCATGGGAGGACTACCTGCCAGTAGTAAAGGACTAGCATCTCTGTCCGAGCTAGACCAGCACACAAGTTTAACCAGAAAAGCATGTAAGTCGAAAATGCTCCCAGGAAATCAAGCCACAATCAAGAAACCAAATTATTTCCACAATTTCTTGAGAAAGTTTGCAAGTGTTAGATGGTTTATCTGATTTACCAAGATAGACTTAAGTTATTCTGCAGTCATGGGCATGGGATTATATTTCTTGTCGTGAAAACATTTTGATTCAAAAACACGTTTTAAATGTTTTTGGAAATTCTCTAATAATCCTTGGGGGAAAAAAGCAATTGTCCCGGCGGGTCAGAAGGGGAAAGTAGTGCTCCGTTAACACTGTGTACGGTGGGAGCGGAGCGCTGCTTCCCTCAACGCAAAACGTTGTAGATCGGTGGCAGGAATACTTCTCGGACCTCCTCAATCCCGTCGAATTGCCTTCCAGTGAGGGAGCAGAGCCGGGCGACTCTGGAGGGGGCCCGCCTATTTCCGGGACTAAAGTTGCTTAAGTAGTCAAAAAGCTCTTCAGTAACAAGGGCTTTGGGGTGGATGAGGTCTGCCCTGGGTTCCTCAAGGCTCTGGATTCTGTGGGGCTGTCCTGGCTGACACGCCTTTGCAGCATTGCGTGGACATTGGGGACAGTGCCGCTGGACTGGCAAACTGGGGTTATGATCCCCCTTTTTAAAAAGGGGGATCGAAGGATTTGCACCAACTATAGGGGATCACATTCCTCAGCCTCACTGGTACGGTCTATTCAGGGTGCTCGAGAGGAGAGTCCGCTTGGTCGTTGAACCTCAGATTCAGAAGGAGCAGTGTGGTTTTTGTCCTGGTCGTGGAACAGTGGACCAGCTCTATACCCTCAGCAGGGTAGTCGAGGGGGAATAGGACTTTGCCCAACCAGTCTACATGTGTTATGTGGATCTGGAGAAAGCATTCGACCGTGTCCCACAGGCAATCCTGTGGGGGTGCTCCGCGACAATGGGTTGCTAAGCCCCGTTATACGGGTTGTTCGGTCTCTATGAGCGATGTCAGAGCTTGGTCCGCATCGCCGGTTGTAAGTTGGGCCCCTTTCCGGTGACAGTTGGGCTCCGCCAGGGCTGCCCTTTATCACTGATTCTGTTCATAACTTTTATGGATAGAATTTCTAGGTGCAGACAGGTGTCGAGGGGATCTGGTTTGATGGCCACAGGATTGAGTCTCTGCTTTTTGCAGATGATGTGGTTCTGTTGGGTTCTTCAGGTCATGAGCTCCAACTCTCGCTGGAGGGGTTCGCAGCCAAGTGTGAAGCGGCCGGTTTGAGGATCAGCACCTCCAAATCAGAGACCATGGTGCTCGACCGGAAACGTGTGGTGCCCACTTCGGGTCGGGGGAAGAGGTCCTGCTCCAAGTGGAGGAGTTCAAGTATCTAGGGGTCTTGTTCACTAGTGAGGGAAGGATGGAGCAGGAGATCGACAGGCGGATCGGTGTAGCGTCTGCAGTGATGCGGACTCTGTACCGGTCTGTCCTGGTGAAGAGGGGGCTGAGCCAGAAGGCGAGGCTCTCAATATTACCAGTCAATCTACGTTCCTACCCTCACCTATGGTCACGAGCTGTGGATAGTGACCAAAAGAACGAGATCGCAGATACAAATAGCCGAAATGAGTTTTCTCCGCAGGGTGGCCAGACTCGCGCTTTGAGATAAGATGACAAGTATGGCCATCCAGGAGGAACTCGGACTAGAGTCGCAGCTCCTCCACATAGAGAGGAGTCAAATGAGGTGACTCGGGCATCTGGTCAAGATGCCTCCTGGATGGCTCCCGGGGGAGGTATTTCAGGCACGTCCATCTGGTTGGAGGCCACGGGAAAGACCGGGGATTGGATGGAGAGACTATGTCTCTAGGCTGGCCTGGGAGCGCCTTGGGGTCCCCCTTGAAGAGCTGGACCATGTGGCCGGGGAGAAGGAAGTCTGGGGCTCCCTGCTCCAGCTGCTGCCCCCGCGACCCGACTTCGGATAAGCAGTAGGAGATGGATGGATGGATGTTCCTAAAATGATAGCATTATAGTCTTGTACGGTGTGTGTTGCTGATGGGCACCATGACTGAGGTCAATGCATTCAGCAACACAGTTAAATCATGTCAACATTTCAGAGAGAGAAAGGCTTAGTTGCAGTGTCCTCTGATTCATTGATAATTTCAGATTTACATTTTTAAAGTGAAGTCATTTGTTGATTAGTTTGACTCAGATGTTGTGTTTGAAAAAAGAACTGCTTCTTTTGTTTTTCTAATAATCTTTTGTCAAGGTCCTATTACTTCACTGCAACTTCCTGCTGACCCTGTGTATTACTCTCCCAATCATCTTTCAGCCAACACCAGTGCTGGGGAGATATCTTTACATGAAACTCTTAAAAGTTTTGAAGGTGTTTCCGAGTGGGGTCTTCTTCAGGCTCAGCAGAAGATAAGGGAATTGTCCGTCACCATCCGTATGAAAGAGGAACTCATCAAGGAGCTGGTCAAAACCGGTGAGTGTCTCTGATTCCAATTTCCCATCTGCGAGATCTATTTTCCAGCCCCTGTGATTTTTTTTTTCACATTCTAAAATGTTAGCACCCAAGAGACAAAAGTCATTTCCGAAACACCAAGATAATTTGCACTGAAAAAGAAGACATGTGCATGTCACCTGTGTGATTATTAGGTAAAGATGCTCAGTCTCTGAACAGACAGTACAGCCATAAGATCACAGCTCTGGAAAGTGAAGCGGTGCAGGCGCGGCAGGAGCTGCAGGAGGCCCAACGGCAGCTTCATGACCTGGAGAGGCAGGAGAGAGAGACCAGTGCAACAGACAAAACCAGAGCGCAAGAATGTCGAAGAAAAATTGCCGCTGCCCAGAGCAAAGTCCAGGTTTGAGACTCTTTCAAGATATCAAGCATCTATTTCTGGAGTTTTGCCAAAGTGCACAGCATCTGAAGATGCTGTTTGAAAGCTATTTTACCTCCCTTTCTTTCCCTGATATATAATTGACCAATATTTTATATTCCTTTAGACTAGGCGTTTTGACCCACTCATTTTTATTTACTGACAGACATCAGGTTTCTGGTTGTGTGTTAGGTACTCAGTCAGCGTCAGAGGGATACTGCTCGGCTGGCTAATCTCCCGGCACAGAGCGAGCGTCGCGTGTCGGAACTTGAACGCAGTGTTCAGTCAATGAGGCAGCAGCAAGAGCAGCTTCAAAGACGTCTGCGCCAAGAAAGCCAGCAGAAACGTCGTTTGGAGACCGAGATGCAACGGAGAACTCACAGAGTCAAGGTGAGAGCAGGGACCTGTGATGACATAGAATGGCTATATTGTTTTGTAAATATGAGAGATGATTGTATAATTTACCCATAGTCTGATTTATTATAAGGTTTTGTTTGAGCCTCAGAAATGGCCATCAATAATGTGAAAATACTAAACTGAATGCATTGAATGAAGAGCTTCAGTCAAGCCCACTGAAAATGTTAAAAAATTGTGGACATTGCCTATAACAACTTCTCAAGACTAAGATAAAAAAAACAAAACTTTATTACTGCTTGAACTCTGGGCACTTTTGACAAAATTGGTTTCCTCCTGCACTTTTATTTGATCTTTATCATCCAACATTTGCTCCTCTCTGTCTCTCTAACAGGAACTAGAGATAAAGAATGAGCAGCAGCAAAAGATCCTGAAGATCAAGACTGAGGAGATAGCTGCCTTCCAGAGGCAGAGACGCAGCGGCAGTAACGGCTCTGTGATCTCACTGGAGGAACAACAGGTTAACTAGATTCTCAATCTCATAGTACTTAAGTATCAAAGCAACAACAAGAGTTTTTGATACTTCACTGCCTGAGGCCATTTTTACACTTTCTTTGTTGAGTCCGACCGGTGACCCAAGCGGGTGGTGTGAGGCCGTAAGCAGAACAAACATTTGCTCTGCGCGACTGATGCGACCTCAGTCCGGATCAGACTAAACTTTGATTTGCTTTGCTTGCAGGGTTTGAATATTGAGAGCAATTTCTGTGACCCGAGTCAGGCATTTGTCTGCAGAAGAAATAGAGCTACTGAAAGAGATGTCAAAATGTGTAAGCAGGGAGAGTAAATATATGTCTTGTAATTGATTTCCCTGAAGAATTAAAGGGGAGACTTTGAAAAATGTTGGTGCTGCTATACTGGCGGCCAAGTAGCAATAATATCCATATAGTGACAACAAAATGAAAGTGTTCAAAGGGTCTGCTGAAAAGACTGATGTCAGAATAGAATACAATGCGCCTTCAATTGTCCCACAATGGGGAAGCACATTTGCGTACAAATTAACCAACTCATATATTGGTCAAACAAATCAAAAGCTTTTAGTGAAACTAGACCTACGCCGTCAAATATCGCAAAGGCAGCCTCTGTTTTGTCTCCCTGTGAGCAGAAGATTGAGGAACAGAAACGTTGGCTGGATGAGGAAATGGAGCGTGTACTGGATCAGAGGAGGGGGCTAGAAGATCTGGAAGGAGAGCTGACTAAACGAGAAGAAATCCTAGCCAAGAAAGAAGCCCTGTTGCAGGAACGCAGTGGACTGGAGACAAAGAGGCTTCGCTCCAGCCAGGTGCAAACACAACCGCGTTAGTACAGGATCTCAGCACATACACAGATGCTAACACATTTTCACTGGATATTGCTCCCTCCAGGCCCTGAGTAAAGACCTAGTGACACTTACAGGCCGTATTGAGTCACTTGAGCGAGAGCTGAGTGAGAGGAATGGTCTCCTCCGTAGCAGCAGCGCCCAGGACTCCCAACAAATCCGCCAGGAAATCTCAAACCTGCGTCAAGAGAAAGATTCACTGCTCAAACAAAGAGTCGAGCTGGATGATAAGCTACGCCAAGGGAACCTTCTCTCACCCGAGGTCAGTTTCAATATTGTGCTCTGAGCTACTAGATAAATTCTTTGAGAAAGGATAATTATATTTAAATAAGTAGACATAACTAAGAAGAAGATATGTAGCAAAAAAAAAAAACGTATCCATTCACATCCTCATGAACCCCCTTCACTCTCTTCTGATGTAACCAGGAGGAACGAACCCTTTTCCAGTTGGACGAGGCGATCGAGGCTCTGGATGCCGCTATTGAGTACAAGAATGAGGCCATCACTCAAAGGCAGAGGCAGCTCAGGGCTTCAGCTAGCATGCTCTCTCAGTGGGAGATGAACCTCATGGCCAAACTCAGCTACCTGTCAGCCTCTGAGACCAGAGCTCTGCTGTGCAAGTACTTTGACAAGGTTTGTGCTGCCCTCAGCCTGAGCAGAGCGACAACACTGGAAATGCGTTGGGCCATTGAGTGCATTGCAAAAAACGAAGCAACCAGTGGACAGTTGCAACTGTTTCTTAATAACAAAAGATCGTCAAGCTAATGCTATCTTTGTCCTTAATGGCTTTAGCCAGAATGAACTCCCCGATGTGTCTGCTGTAACATATTTGTGTTGGGTTCTATAGGTAGTTTCCCTGCGTGAGGAAGAACGGAAGCTCCAACTTGCCCTTGCGGAGCTTGAAATGCAGCTGGACGAGCAGCAAAGGCTTGTCCAGTGGTTGGAGAACGCCCTTGACCGCACACAGCTCGATACCGACCGTCGGCTCACACAGCAGCAGAAGGAGCATGAAAGGAGTGTCCAACTTCTCCTGCAGCAGTGCAGAGGTGTGTGTCACATTGGTTGCTAATCAGATCAGATCGAGATCGTTCATTAAAGCATGTATGCATGTATTCATATGCTCATTTACTTTGTGCTCCTGTGACTATATTCAAAGTTTATCACAAAAGTTGTAATTACTTTCAAGAATGGTGATTGAATTCAAAAAACCTGTCGCTGATTTATAGCTGTCCTGCAAGCAGAGCTCTGGGAGTAGTTTGAACATTTTTTGGTTTGTTTTGTGGTGTTCATGACTTCTGCCATTTGTAGAGCAAATGGACGAGGGCCTGGCAGGAAGGCAGAGGCAGTACGAGGGATGGATTCATAATCTCAGCAAGGAACTTAACCACTACAAGGCAGCAAATCTGGAACTCAGCAACAAACTGAGGGAATTCTGCGGTTCCGTCAGCCAGCCAAAGGAGCCAACTAAAGGTAAACATTTTGTCAGATTCCAATGTTTTTATTAAGAATTGGAATTTGTTGCATGGAAGTCATCTACACAGCTACTCAGCTTCAAAAACGCTGCATCCGTGAAAACCACCCTGGCTCTAAAAATCCATGCAAAACTGAAACTAATTCTCTTGGAAATGAGAAAGTATACAGGCCTCAAACAAACACAAACAATATTGTCTTTAAGATTTCTGGCCTTTTTAAGAAAGAGATCTCCGATTTAGTCTTTTTCTTCCCAAATAATACTAAATAAACTTTTACAGCGTATGTGTTGAAATTCCTTCCTTAGAGGACGTTTTTTAAAAAATTAATTTCTTCTTAGACTTCTATTGCCACATTGATAATACTCCAGCTTGACACATAGAAATTTACTATCAAACAGCCTCTTACCTTTTAGCCTCGAGGTCGTGTTGTTTGCAGAGATTTCATTTGAGGTGGTCTGTCTGGATCTTCACGTGAACCCAGGGTTTCAGAATGACCACCTTAGTTTTGTATCTGTGATGCTGCTTGGATTAGGAAATATTTCTGTCTGTTTGGTGATCATCATCAACTGAAATGAGAGACCAAATAAAAAAAAATCCTTTACATTGAAGCATTTTATCATTCAGTAATGAGAAGCACTCAGGTCTTGGAGGGAACCTCTGGACACTGTTGTCTAATGGTCTTCTTGACCTGATGTCCTGTCTGTCAGTCTGTCTATCGGCCGACAGTAAGCAAGGAGGTGTTGGCAGCGTGGAGAAGGCCACCCACTGCGCTGAGGACCACCATGGGGGCAGAGGTGCAGCACAGCCGGACAAACTTCCCAGATCCAGGGGGGAGATGCGTGAGCTGGTGAACACCCCTCTCCCCTCAACATGGAGACGTTCTTCACTCCCCATCATGGAGGAGCTCTGGCTCCGAACAACTGGAGATGTACCTGTCAACCGTGTCGTCCAATCAGGGATGGGTTCCTGGGGCGGGCTCACATCCCTACCCGTGTTGAAGCCTCGCAAGGAGTCTCGCCGTTCCAGCCTCAACATCGGACCAATGGCTTCAAACAACACATTGATAGATGTTCGGAAGAATCCTTTCTAAAAGCTAAATGCATCTTAAGGTTATTACATAAAGCTCATAGTTTCTGGGTTTTGAAAATATATAATTGTATTATCCTTTTTTTTACATTGTCTGTGCCTGTATATACTTTTTTATTTTGTTTTTAATGAACCAGGAAACCCACTACTTTGTATACAATCATACAGTTGCAACTGTACGAGGTACAAGAAAGTCACAAAGACATGAATCAGGCTGCATTGCTCTCTATTCGTGTCATTTGACCAATTATAATATTTTATATTAAAATGTTTCATCCGCTCAAACGTTTGTCAGGTCATTGTTTTCATTTTCATTTATGTAAATTTCAGATCTTCTTAAATATGTATTTTACCATTTACAACTCGCACAAGAATTTTGCAGCGTATTTGCTAATTTACTTACATGATAGAGATGGTGTGAAGACTGAAATGTGTCGCAACTTCGACTGAAGTTGATCAATGTTTGCGTTTTGAATTTACATTCTATATCTTTTGAAGAAGACAACCAACATCTGTAGGAACAAACACGTCTTTTCTGTTAGCGCCAGTAAATACTTTCCAACATTGTTAATGGGTAGGACGTCTCCTCGCTGCAGAGGAGCTATTTGACCAGCAGAGGGCAGCGTTACCTCAGTCCCTCAGGAGTGTCCGTCCACGGTTGAACGCCCTGGATCTATCTCAACTCCCTTCGGTGACAAAGCTGGAGAAAAAAGGAGAGGAAAGAACTTGGTATTCACACATGAGAATGGAAGGACCTCGGTGACCTTCGAGCAGAATTTCTTTTATTCTGAAAATAATCTGTTTTGCAGATTGTATTTGCTGTAATTATGAATGAACAGAGTACAGACCAAAATGAATCAATTCTCTTTGAAATTACCGTTACATGTATATTCATATTAATTTCAGAAAAAAAACGCCAGTTTGTTATCTATTTGTCATAGACTTTTTAAAAATGTAAGTATGATACATGGTCAGTAGCAAAATCTTGTTCCCTGATCCTGACCATGAAGGGTTTAGGAGCTTAACAGCTCCTCTGACCAAAACACAAAGATAAAGGATTTAAGAAATTAGACCAGAAATCTTTCCTCAAATAGGGGATGATGTTAATAAGCTGTACCACCCAAAGTTTAGATCACAAACTGATAGAACAAACCTCCAAGCAGGCTTTGATTGAAAAGGGGAAAATACCTTTCAATTCAAATAACAAATGTTTTACTAAAAATTACACTGAAGTAGAGATAAATATTAACTCTTGAGTTTGTATGATTTTAAGAAACAGGTCCATATTTGAGTGTAACATAACAATGCAGGTATAATGCTTTCTATGCAATGACACTTGAAGGTTCAGCTGTAGGGGAAAAAAATAGAAAATCTTAATGGAGAGCGATTTCAAGAAGTTTAACTTCAAATTAAATCTTTGGAAATCCAAGCTGCGGGCTGCTGAAGAGAGAGATCGGGGAGCGAGAACTCATCTTTGATCCTGGGATTATTTGGTTACAACTGTCTCATACGAGC
The DNA here is from genome assembly GCA_901007705.1 of Fistularia tabacaria. NCBI lineage: Eukaryota > Metazoa > Chordata > Actinopteri > Syngnathiformes > Fistulariidae > Fistularia > Fistularia tabacaria. Next base: position 154,145 of record CAAKHD010003522.1, read on the forward strand.
GCCTCGTGATCTGACCTCATCGACGCGCCGACTCTGATCGACTGTCCTTCCAGCGCTGGATGGCGCTACATCCGGGCGTTTACAAAGTGAACTGTCAAAGGAAGTAAATGAAGACAGGTGTCACCGCATCACGCGTATTTTATATTTAATTTCATTTAATTTTATTTTATTTTACAGCATGACATAGACGATCAAATGTTCCGTCGATCCCGGAACTCAATCCATCCGTCGTTAACTTAAGAGCCAATTAAAACCGCGCGTTCGAGGCGGGTGCACGCCGTTTTGCGATTGGCTGGCGGGGGAACTCGTCGCCGTGACGACAGCGCCGCCGGGAGGAGGACGCGCCGAGAAAACACAGGCGGAGACGGAGACGAGCGGAGCAGTTGGAGGCTGCGTCCGGGGACGCGGGGCGGGATGGACGGCTTCCCCGGGGGGGCTGCGTTGCCCGCGTCCGAACGGCGCAGCCGGGAACCTGCCGGTCACGGATACAAAGCGGCGATCGAGGACCCCCCCCCCCCTCCTCCTCTTCATCCCCTTGATAGTTTTGGGGGATTTATCTTTCCCGATCGATCACCTGTTCGTCCGGACGAGGCTGCGGGACAAACTCGTGCACGCACCTGGATGTTTTTGGTCTCCACGGATGCAGCCGCATCTCCGCGCCAAGTCAAAGACTCACCCGGGATGCGACGGTTTCTTGACGTGGTGTAAGTTTCAGCCCGGATCTTTTCGACAGGCATGTCAGTGAACGCATCACGTTTGCAGTTTGACACGTCTTGCGATGCAAACCGCCACATTTGGTCGATTCCGACGACTCCAGTAGATGTCATAATAAAAGCAGCCATGAGAGCCCCCATGCAGGCCCATCTCTCCAGCCTCTCTCCAGCCTCCAGGTTCCTCCCGGCACACTGGCCATGTTTGGAGTCTTTATTTCATTTTTAATCATTTTGGAAAACGTAACCCATGAATGATCCCACCTTCTTTTTTTTTTCTTTTTTTTCTCAAATCCATCATATTTTTACTGTCATGGTCATTGAAGGCAACACGAGGTGCAAATCTCTTGCTTCCACCTGAACAACATCATCCTCAAGTCTGCGTATTTTCAACGATCTGTCTATTGTTACCGTGTCATGTTTGTTCCGTGTCCGTTTTTTCCACGCAGGGGCCTCGTCACGGCATTTATTTGCCAATTAAAAGGAGTTACGTCAGACGCAATGGCAAATAGAGGCGTGGGCTCACCATGGGTTTGTTTGGGGTTTACAGTGATTATTTATAATGTTGGAATAACAGCATCCCTGCGTTCACAATGATTAACTTTTATTCTGTTCCAGGGTATTAATATTTGTTGCTGGTGATGCAGGGGAGGGGTCATACACGGGAATCAGCAACAAAATTACACTTTTTTTTTAATTCACAATAAAATTAATGAATAATGTTATATTCCAACATTATTATTCTGTTTGGTAGTGGCTCTAAATTTTGATTACATGTTTCTCCACAGGAAGTTTGGGGGGTTTTAGTCGAAAGGATGTGAAATCCGTAGTAACTGATGAGACTACCTTTACCTGGACGATATGACAATACAGCTGTCCCTGGATATGACAATGCAGCTGTCACGTCAATTCCTCAATATCTGCTTTGTGCCATTTAGCTCTGTATTAGGGCTTAACATTTTTACTGGGTTTGCATGGACTCTGTTTAAATGTAAAAAAAAATAATCAAAAGACTATGGTGTTTTTCTAATTAAATTAAAAAGCCAATTGTTGGGATATCAAAGCTTGTTTTCAGTGAATAATCCACTAGCTAAGGTTTCCGCCTTAAACTACACCTTTCTTCTGGATCAGTAATGGCTCCAGTGTTTTCTTCCTCACGGTGTTTGTGATAAATTGTAACTCCGTATTTGTGCTCTTTGTTCCCCAGGAAGCGACCAGCCTACCTCTTCGCTGCCGTTCCACAGACAAGAAAGTGTTCCTGTCTTTGGTTATCTAGCTGTATGAGTGTTAATCATCCGTCATAAAGCTAGATAACCGAAAGTAGGAATGTCCTTCAAAACCCTCAACAACCTGAATGCGTCGAGGGCGAGGGGGGTGCTGGCACCGAACACAAATACAGTAACACACACGCATCGGCTTTTCAGGTAGGTCTGAATAATTCAAATCTAATCGTGCAAGTGGATTCAGTCCTTTTTTTTTTTCAAGGTTATGACGCATTTATAAATGCCTTTCAATATGATCCTCATCTAGAGTGGAAGCAGGTGTTTTTTCCCTTATATATCACCAGATTAATTGATTTTTTTCTTCACCCTGTTTATTCTCATTGATTCCAGGGCTTTTATAAGCAACCGCTTCACTTACAGAATAATTTTAGCCTATTCCCTGTCAGAGGTTTCGTCCAAAGGCAGAGCTACTTTCTGAATTTCTGAAAGCGATAGAACTTGTAATAGATCACATTTTTGAGTAATCGGTTACGCAAAATGATTGATGTAGAACAAATGCAAATATTCATTTTATACTGTGTTCTAAAAACAGTAAAGTGATTATTTACATTGTCTCAGTGCTGTATGTTTCATGTCTTCAAAGTCCATCTGTTGTTTTTCATGTTGCCGTGGAGTTTGAAATTCTTAAAGTCGTCCCGATTTATTGCGTTTATGGTTCACTGCTCACGTCAGTGTCTCGGTGCTTTTGCAACTGGACAAGCCCAAAAACATTTTATATTCCACCCCTGGCCCTCTGAGAGCCCGAGAGTCAAACTTTGACAGGGTTTTTCTGGGGGACCATCACATTTTGTGTGAGTCCAGCTGCATTCAATTCGCTGTAACTTCTGTACAGCTCTGAAAAACAGGGGGTGAACACGCTGGGAAACGAGCATATCGTAGGAATAAAAGCACAATCGGATAAAAAA